>JAUELD010108197.1:6256-17445 GCA_031471615.1 Aglantha digitale | reverse complement strand
CAAACCAAGCTTGCGTAGAATTTTTTAATCTAGATTCCCTTAAAGGAGCAATCTTATCTATTATTGTTAAAATTTTAAAATATTTGGATATTACTTTTTAAATTTAAATATTTAATTGGATGTGATTTGTTTCTTTTTTTATTCTTTTTTACTGAATTACTCAAGTCATTATTCTAAATTCCAGAAAACTAGATTTTCAGGAGTTGTATCCTAACAGTTTTACTTGTATATCTTTGTGATATTTCTGTGCTTGTGATGTTGTCCACAGTAAAAATCTATAAAAAAATATTTTTTTTGAATATTTTAAACATTTCATTTTGCCGTTGGTGATCCCGGATCGAGCCCCCTTCTGAGCAATGTCTAGCAAGTGGTGTATCAATCAATATAATATCACCTTTGTTTCTGTATACAAATGGAAGGTTCAATAATGCTAGGTCCCATGATTCTAGTCATTGCTAAATTACCTGTGACAATAAACTACTAATTCTGTAATAAATAATATATATATAATAATAAAATTTTAGCTCATTTTGTGTTCATTCCTGTAGTGTATAAGTCTTTCCTCCACACAGTTTTCATTATTTTTATGTTTTTGGTTATTATTTTTTTATCTTTTACACAGATTACTACTATAAAAGATAAATGTACAAACAATCAAAATAAACACCTAGTAGGTTACAAATTAGTTACATTTAACTAATTAACATTAACATCAATGTAAAGTTCTATAGTATAATGAAAAAATATACCTGTTAAATTTCTGTTTTAGCTTTATATAACAAACTAAATTAATCACATTAAGTTCTTGATGGAAAACTATGTTTTATATGATGAAATTGGAAATGGAGATGAACGTATAGTATACAAAGGTCGTCGCAAAGAAACAACACAATTTGTTTCTGTCCATTGCATCGAGAAGTCTAAACGGAGTGCAACACAAAATGACGTAAAGGTAAATTACGAATTAAAGCATGAAAACATTGTCCAGTTTTACGATTGGTATGAAACTAATAATCATTTGTGGTTGATAAAAGAACTATGTACGGGTGACTCTATCCAGAATATATTAAAGCAAGACAAGTACTTGCCTGAGGAGACTGTATTTTCATTTGGTAAAGACCTGGTGGCAGGTCTTTTATATTTGCATGCCAATAATATTATTTATAGTGATTTATGTCCTGCTAAAGTTTTATTAGATAGTTCTGGAATATTAAAATTTAGCAATTTTACTAAATCTATTCTCGTAACTGACTTAACAACTAGCGATAATATGACTTGTAGTTTTGACTCATTACCATATTACATATCACCAGAAATATTAAGTGGAGGAAGTATAACCATCTACCATGATCTTTGGGGTTTAGGCTGCATTTTATACGAGATGTTCACAGGTGTACATCCTTTTAAAACAATGGGAACAGAGCAAGATTTGAATGGTGTTATCTTAGAGAATGAACCTATGTATCCTATACAAGGTATGTTATATTTTAAATTTTCTTATTAGACTAACATTACAGATACTTAAAATGTATTGTATATATAATATATATATATTTAAATTTTTAAAAGGAATCTGGCTGTTTTCTTTTCAAGAACTTTTTTAGGTTTTGTATATGTCAGGCAAAGTTGCATCATAGGTCGACCCTAAAGTATATTTTATTTTAAAAAATACCAAAAACTAAATTTGTCATTTGTCACAGAGACATTTGTCTCGACGCCTCAGATACATCTCAGTCTCAAAAGGAGATGCAATGTCAAAACATTATTAACCTATAGAATTATTTAAAACCTATCAAAGTGTCATGATTGTTTTTTAGGAAAAAATGATAATCAAGCGTCAGAAAGTTTATACATGTTAATACAAGGTTTATTGCAGAAAGATATTAGTCAGCGTATCGATTGGTTAGAGCTGTGCTTACATCCATTTTGGAAAGGTGATCTTAACCATTTAGCTGATGTTGTTGACAGTATGGCTGATAGTTCATCACTGCTCACATGTATAGAAACTGCAAGTGTTGATGATACTTTGTCTGTTCGAATAGAAACAAAACAAGAGTTAGAACAAGATGTGAATCAAGTCTTGGATCAAAGTGTTGTGTCAAAGAGCAATAATCGTGAACCCAATGATATGCATGCATATTCTCTGCAATTACCACCTAGTAGAGGGGGGCTTGTAAGTTTGTCAGTACAGTCCGAATATGGTCATTTAAAAGGGTCTAAGTTGGCATGGCCAGATCAAATTTCCCATGGGAAACCTATTGAAAATTTAACTGAAATAAAATCTCCAACATTTCCTCAAACACCACACAAAGAAGAAAAGGATGGAGCAGAAGATGAAGAGAGGGAAAGTGTGTCTGACATAGATGAAAACAGTGATACTTCTTTATTGGACAGAACAGGGTATTCGTTAAAACCTTCAGTTATGGTTGGACTAAATGTTAACATAGTTGATATCTTATTTCACGAATCAGACCTTATTGTCATGCCTTTGGCTGAGAATAGCAAGTTTGTTAAAGTGCCTTCACTTGTTTATGAACCAAATGAATTGGGTTTTACTAGTTTTTCATTTAATCAGGTAAGTAGCATGAGCCTCACAGACGTGAATGTACATCTGGATAGCATCTCAATCATGTATTCTAGTATGAAAGGAAACTTGGAAAAAAAGCATACACGACAAAAGTTGAGTATTCTGGCTTACTTAATTACAATATGCAAATGTAGCGAAGTAGCGAATTCAATGTTGCAGAACAATCATACAAAAGTGCTATTGAACGAAGTAAAAACGAGCGGTTGTAACTTGGATGTGAAAATGAGAACAGGTAATTAAGTTGTTTTTTTAATACTTTGTATATAATATATACAATCAGAGAAAAAGAAAAAATAATGAATAATAAAAGTCACTAATAACTTTAGAAATTAGGAAGAATACTTTTTGATTTCATGTAAAGTTAATAGGATTTTCAACAGTGTTGTTTTTTTAGGTTTACTTACTAAATGTGGAAACTAAGGCTTGGTACCAAGTTAGTGATAAATTACAAAATTTTAAGAATCTTTTAAATCAAGTTCCCCTTCCTTTAAACTGGTGATACAGCTTTGTAAAAGCCTTAAGCAATCAATTATTTTTCAAAAACATTAAGCATTTAATTGGCAATAGACTCCTATATTTGAGAATCATATTCATGGTTTTTCTCTTTGTTTTTGTTTTGTCTATTTATTGTCTACTTGTTTTATCGTCTGCGCTCGATATCAATCATCATGATGATATTCATTGTTATATTTCAGGTCGGGTTTTGAGTGTTATTGCTAGCAGAGCTACATACGTATCTTCTAACTTCAAGATGAATGAAGTTTTTACAACTGTCACTGATCAGATGAAACAAAACTTTTTAAATTCACAGTTCCAAAGAGCGTTTTTGCCAGTTCTAGGTGAATTTCTTTTCTACGCTGCCACACAAGAAGAAAACGAAAATAAAGAGATTTCAAGTTGGGAGCCTGCAGGTACTTTTAAGTTGATATAAAACGAAAGTCTAGTTTATATGCAAAGTTATGGTGGCTTATAGTATAGTGGAAAAGTTCTTATTTTGTGCATTTCTTTTTTATGAAATTATATGAAAAAAAAATATTGTCCTTGTGTTTTTTGTTTTTATCTTTTTTTAATTCAATTCAACCATTTGAAATTCAATTATTGCGAAGTATTTCCCCTTGTTTTAGATTGTGTTTCGACAGCTTTCTCTTTTCTTTAGGTGCCACGTTCACTATAATTAATAAATGTCTAAGCCAATCAAACGATAATGTCACTCAACATTTTGCTGCTAAAATCGTTGATAATGTCACTACTACTACTGGAAGATATTGCAAAAAATTTCTTTCAAATGAAACAGGGATGGTAAGTTTGTACTATTCGCTAAAAAATCATTACGATATATAAAAAAGAAACACACACAGAGAAACTTAATTATTTGTTAGCTGTATTTTTGGTTGTTTAACTGTTCTTTATACTAGATAAACTATACTTTTTATAAACATGTAAACTTCTAAATCCAAATCATCACATATTATTATTTGTAAAATATGATGATCTAAAGTATGCCAGTAGAAATATTGAAACACTCCTTGGAACATCTTGAGCATGTCTCATTAGTCTTTCAATTTTCTTCGTTTTATCACGAAATAGAAAAAAAAAAATGAATTATTTATATCTTTATATCGAACTATCTTCAACTCCTTCTGTTATTCCAACCAGTAAAAAAGTGATTATTTTAGGGTTAACTGTCATTGTTTATAAGGGGTTGACAGTCATTACTTAGCTCTTTTGGGCCCATATTTATGGCTTTAGTTTCTTGTTCTAAAGAATTTGTTGGTTAGTCTTTTACAGTCTTTACTTAAGATGCTGTGGTCATTATTTTAGATGTTGTGGTCATAACTTTAGATGTTGTGGTCATTACTTTAGATGTTGTGTTCATTACTTTAGATGTTGTGGTCATTATTTTAGATGTTGTGGTCATTACTTTAGATGTTGTGGTCATTACTTTAGATGCTGTGGTCATTACTTTAGATGTTGTGGTCTTTACTTTAGATGTTGTGGTCATTATTTTAGGGGCTATGGTCATTATATAACCACGCGAGCAATGACTTTGAGAAAATAACCGCTGCATCAGCATTGTCACACATCTCCATCCATTCGAGTACCTCCATACAGCATGTTTGCAGCAGAGTTGGATTATCCAATTTCAAAGAAGCCTTGTTCTCAGGCACACAAAAAACCCAACAGTCGTTTTACACTGTTTTTGTTATGCTAATGTCCAGCTCTGTTCATTCTAAAGTGATGCTTCAAGACAAATCTTTTATAAATAAAATATGCCACAACTTGGATGGAACGTCTTACGTTTTACGTGGGAAAATGTATCTATTAATTGCTGATATTTGTACGAGATCTAATCAGGCGCTTTTATGGGTTTGTCAGGATCGTCTACTGTTAGTCATTGAAAAAGATGCAAAACGGTTATGGAACGGAGACAAACAGAAGATAAAAGAAGATGCCAAGTATTGCAGGAAATGTTTGCAATTGCTGATCCATAGTATTGTAGGCGTGGTACCTTCCATTTTAACAGGTTTGCTCGAGATTTTGCATTGCTTTTTAAAAATATTAAGGGATTTTAATTGTTTTTATGGGTTTTTCAGGATCGTCTATTTTCACATCCAAAAGATTTAATTTTTGCGTAACAAGGATCAAAAAGTCAATTTTGCCTCAAAAATTGCGTTCTTTGAAAATATCCAAAGTACTCTTTCTTCGATTTTTTCGATATTTTCAATAAAGTTAGGCAATAATAAGGATTTTAAACGCATTAAGTTTTTCACCCCATTGTTTTGTAATTTGGATCTAAGCTTACTATAAATCGTTAGTTTAATCACCCTTGATTGAAACTGTTTTTATTATATCTTGGGAGTTGTTTAGTCATTCTTTCTTGTTGATATAAAACTTGAATGACTATTGTAAAATGTAAATACCAAAATTTAAAAAAATATATCTAAACCTGGCGTTCGATCCACTGAAATAAGGCCGTAACACTGTTAAATTCATGTGATGTAAATCTCAAAGAACGGGTCGCCATCTCTAGTAGTACCAACAAATAAGAATTTCAAAATTTTTCAAATAATATTTGATGGTTGTCAGTGCAAGTTATGATACTGTGTATTCTAGGGAATATTATATTAGATATAAAAGTTTGACCTTGCCAATACAGATTGAGCTTTTTATTTGTGTAGATTGTATAGCTGTGTTGGACGATATAAGTCATCGACACCATCCCTCGTCCAATCAAATTAAATCATTAAAGACTCGCTTACCTTTGTTGTCGGTCTGTCTCTACATGACTACGAGTTTGTTTATACGCAAAAGATTGGTCGATAAGACCTTCATAAGCTATATTGGTAACTTGTTTGAAGTAAGTAAATCCTACTCTTTGTTACTAGTAGCTCCAATTTTTGTAACAAAGGGTCCATTTGTCCGCAATTCTTTAACGAACAAAATTTTAAAATACCGTAACTCAGATAAAAAATTAGGTGGAAGTCAGAACTTTTTGCTTGAAACTAATATTTATAAAATTCTCTTTCTTAGACTTTGGGAAGACAATTTTAAAATTTTCACTCTCCTTCAAAAAATGATGTACGGATATATGATGTACGGATATCATTTTTTAAGAATGTTTTTCCTTTTAGAAGGTGATGAAAGTAAAGAGCGGTGAAATAAATCTCTCTTGCAGTAACACTCTCCAACTTGGTGTTAGCACAGCAACAACAGTGTTCTCCATCGTTGAAGCTATAACTCAACAGACTAGCCTACTTCTCGAGTATTTATCAGATATCGTAGAGTGCATACTTCCTGTGCTGTACTCGTTTTCCAAATCAGAGGATGACAGTATGAAAGTCCTCGCCATGAAGTTGTATTCTGATATTTGCCTCAAATATTTAGATAATGGAATCAAAGATGAGAAATCGAAAGGAGCTGCAAACATATTTACTTCTGAATTTGTCAATGTAAGATTTTTTTACCTTATCGTATCATTTGTGTTATTTTCGTTTCCGTGTTCGTTATCTGTAATATTGTTCGTTATTGTTGTTGTTGTTGTTTTTCTTCTTCCCTTAGTCTTTTTTTCTCCTTTTCCGTTTTGTTATTTTTTTGTGTTTTTTTCGTTGCCTTTTTTAAAAAGCGAATCTATTAGAAGTACTCCGTTTTTTAGGTGATAAAGATTTTCTGCGCCGACATTTCGTACTTTTTGCAGCAAGCTGATCCTGTTGCGAGTTACTGCTTGAAGTTATTACATTCTTGTTCCAAGCATGAACAACTCGTTAAAATGTTTGACGATGGTATCATTTCGAGTATCTTTTTGAAGTTCAGATCTCTTGAACAAGCTCAGGTGAGCGATGGACCATTACACAGCATTGTTGGAATCCTTAGCAACGTTTTAAAAACAAGCGAATCTGTGCCTTTCCAAACACTAGTGGAAGGAGGGCTTGTAAGTTGTTTAAGGAGCGCCTTTATCAACATATCTATCGGTGATAATACCATCACTTCATCGCCTGTTTTCTTGGCGTTGCTAACTTTATTGTACCATACGTTGCGTTATATTGAAGTCACTGTAAAGAAAATATTAACAGCGGGTAATAACTCATCCAAACAACACAATCCAACTAAAGAATCTGTAGAAGGGTTATTGCGAACTACGAAAGTATTGTCTGATTTACAAGGATTTCTGTTTAACTTGTTGAATGCCGACGAAGAAGAGGTAATCAATTTGGCTTGTCGCTGTTTGTACATGGCTGTCGAATTGTACGGCGCTGGAGATTGCGATACTGACGAAGAGACGTTTGGGAGTATCACAAATGTTCTTCTGAATAGCGCGGGCGAAAGAAAGATTATGCTGTTGAGAATTGTTAAAAGAATAATATTAGCAGACGCAAGTGCGCGGGAAATATTTCTTCATGTTACCGCTCTGAGAGAGTTACTTCAATCGTTCGCTAATCTGCCGGGGGACGATTATATCAATAAAAAAGTAAAAAATATAAGTAAGGATTTATTGAGTATTTGAAATTTATTTGAATTTCTTCTTTTATTTTTTAAAGAAGTCAGATCATACGTTGCCCTAAATTCGTGTAAAGATTGCATGGAAAATGCATTTTACTAAATTATTTATATTAAGTTTTGACTGCCACCTAGAATTTATTTTTTTAAAATGTTGAGGTATTTTTTACGTTGGATATGTTCTTTAAGACCTTCTATGTGAGTTTCATGCAGTAAGTGTTGTTTACTATACACATTGCTTCAGTTCAACTGAAGATATACTTACTTGTGTGCAATTTGTAAGCTTCTAAAGTAACTTTTAAACATAAAGGGAATAAAAAAAGATATGTTGTAAGACCATGGGTTAGAGCAAGGACTAGTTTTTATTAAACTTAAGAAAATCTTCGTGAAGAATTAAACAATATATATAGTCAATATATAGTTTGCTAGACTCAAAATTTAGGTGCTTGAATAAATAACACGCACGCACATAGTTTGTGTATATATTATAATATTTATTAATGTAAATATGTACGTAAAGGTTACGTGTTGTTTTTAATTCCCGCATACAATAATCATTGCATAACCCTGCATGCATTTGCATAAGTTTGGTCGAAAAATCATCTGGGCAATAAATGTCATTTCGTTATAAAAAGATTTCGCAGATATTTTTGAAAAAGTCTGCTTTGTGCCTATACTTTTCTTCGATTTGGACTTCTGTAAACCTTATCAAAATTACGAAACCCTAACCTATGAAGTTACGTCACGCTAAAACTTGCCTTTTAGAACCACCAATCCACCCTCTTCACATTACATCACAGTGTCATTTTTAATCTTCTGTACGTGACGTCACGCTCTGCTAAGACGATGATGGCTATAAAAAGAAAGTTCTTAACAGTGTCGAATCTAAAAAGTGTTCGATGTTACTCTTATACAGAAAAGGTTTTCACTTATTTCACGATAAAAAGAAATCTGTAAATTAGACGCGATTTGTATGCTTTTTATAAGCCGCCATTTTATATGTCATAGTAAAAAAAATAAACAATAACTTTAGATAATCTAAAATTAACATCGACTATTAGTTAAAAGATAGCGTCATTATATCTTGCCTTATATTTGTAAACTTTACAGTTAAAATCGACAAGAACTCTATGCTTTTAATATAACTATTTTCTATTGGTGCTTTATTTATCACGCTTTTGTCTAGGGATGTTACTTATCTACAATAACATTGAATAGACAGATAGACAGATTTCTTCTTCACTTAGTCTTTTTTTTCTCTTGGTTCTTGATTATTTGAAAGTTCTCTATATTGAATTGGACAGATGAAAAGTAAATCAAATCACTTTTTTATAAACTTTTGTTTCATTTTTAGGCAACAAGTAACCGCTCTTATTGATAGGACTCTTTTGATTGCAGTCAACAAAAACTGCAATAAAACCATTAAAGATATATGATATATACCAAGAAAATTGCACATTTTACAGACCAGATCTATCTATCAATCTATCTTATAAACAACGTCAACGTAAGTATCAATATATATGCATAGAGTTGAATTCGATCGATGCATAGAAAAATCGATCAAAAGAAAAATCAAAGGCAATTAAAATATAAAATTCCAAGTGATCCGCCTTCAGTCCACTGTAAGCGTAAGTCCGCAAAATAGAAGCGATGAACAACAACGTACCAAAGCTGCAAGCAATACTACATGAACTGAAATTGAACATCATTAATAAAAGGTATAATTAAAAAAATCACACTAACAGATAGTCTTCAAAACATAATTTATAGATCCGTAATGTACTATGGATAGGTTCCGGTTATACGTGAATAAATTATAAAACAATAGTACAGCCTCGAGTAGAAATAAACAATGAAGTAACGATGAAATACGATAAGTCATCTGTAAGCAGTTAAGAAACCAATATTTATTGATTTTCTAACTCGTAGAAGGTCTTAAAGGTTCTACTAAGGTCGAAGTCAAGAGTCGAATATCGTGTTCCCGTATGAGCAATTTCGGAAAGTAATTCATATAGCAAGATATGAATAACTCATATACGGATTTTTTGTTAATATGCCTTCATAATTAGGGTAATGGCTTGGGGTCAGGGTCAGGATTAGAGTATTTTATTATTATTATATTATTTTAAGGTTTTTAAGGTTGAAATTTTTATGTGATCTTGCTATATGAACTACTTGCCGCAATTTCACGTTAAAAATTAAAATAGTGGACTAATTTAGTCTCTCACATTACATGCGTTTTGAAAGTAATGGCAACGTAATTTTTATATAATGTAAAAAAATATATCGTTTTCCAAAGTTAAAGAAAATAATAGTACGTCTAGTACGTAGTAATGACAGTACGTCTGTCACTCTTTAATAAACTCGAACCACCAGCTGTATATACATCAGAGAAAACTTTAGAGCTGTTTCAGAGAAAACTGTGATGTAAAGGCAAATATCCAAAAATTAACAGAATATTATGACATTCTTCATGTAAAAACCAGTATAGACGATGTGTTTTACTTCTCCGACCAAGAAATGCCCTCTCGTGATAAAATGCTTTTGTTTGGTTTCCCTTCTTTTCTCTTTTTTCTTTATATAAACTTTCCCGATTTTCACGATTGGTCCATCTTTTTCAACTAAGTTTCATTGCTGTAGCTCTGCCGCGACCGGGTCCTTTCTTTTTGTTAAACTTGACACCTTGAAGATTATAACAAATATTTTACTGGATTAATATACAAATTTGAATCTTAGTGGTTGAAGCATGTAATATGGAGACCCTTTATAATAATTAGACTATATATCTGAGGTACAAAGCCTATTAATTTGATAATCTAATATAGACGCCCGGGGGAGGGAATTATTAATTCCCAGCGACCATCTTCTCTTGTATAAACTTAGAATGGTCTATTTAGCTTATTTCTCAATGAGAAGTCGCATGACACCCTTCATTGTAGAGCTGTATTATGTATTGATTTTAATATCTTGATAAAGTATTTCTTTATTGTCGGATAACTCATGGCAGTAGCGTAAAGTAAAAACTAGGTAAGGGTTAGAAACGCTACTAGGTTAGGGTAAGAAACGCTACTAGGTAAGGGTTAGAAACTTTACGAAAGACTAAATCTAGCCGGAGTTCCCGGCTGTCAACAGCTCTTGAATTTGAACTCTTTGTAGGACGGATTACCATTTTATTATTGACTACTTGTCAGAGAAAGAAAACTTTACCTGCGCCCCCCGTTGCTTGTTGCTTTATGCTGGAACTACTTCTGCCAAGTGATGGGAAATCCTGTAATAATGAAGAACTTAATTAATTTAATCAAAAGTTAATTATATATGTCATATCAGGTTTGGTACGTATTTTACAAGGCTTCCAGAAGTCCTAATAAACTTTTCATGAAGTCTTGGCCTAAGGTTCTGACTCTGCTTCTAAGACTTCCCTTATATCCACGTCTGTTAAGTCTACTCAGCTAAGACTTCACATATGTTCACGTCTGTTAAGTCTACTCAGCTTAGACTTCACATATGTTCACGTCTGTTAAGTCTACTCAGCTAAGACTTCACTTATATTCACGTCTGTTAAGTCTACTCAGCTAAGACTTCACTTATATCCACGTCTGTTAAG
>JAUELD010108086.1:0-13911 GCA_031471615.1 Aglantha digitale | reverse complement strand
GACAGTAAAAATTACTTAAGGACTGAGGTAACTACTTTAGGACAGCAATAACTGCTATAGGACAGTAAAAACTTCTTTAGGACTGAATAACTACTTTAGAACAGTTTAAAACTACTTTTAGGACTGAAATAACTTCTTTAGGACTGAGATAACTACTTATAGGACAGTAATAACTTCTTTAGGACGGCAAGAGATACTTTAAGGAAATAATAAATACTTTAAGATTGTAGCAGAAAACTAATAACGACAAAATTAATTTTTAAATTTTTATATAAAAGAATACCTTAGCAACCCAAGTAAACAACAATCATGTAAACATTTTAATTCATTCAGGAGCACGTAGAGCCTTATCAACAAAAGTGCAACGTGATTACACAGAAGAAGACGTACGACTCCTCCAAGGTGGTGTTCAACCTGAATGTACACGTGCTAGAGTGGGAGCATCAAAACTATGGGAATTAATCAACAGAGGTGGAGAGAGTTATATTCATGCTCTAGGAGCAATGACAGGTAAACTGATCACATTCTTACTCATTTAGACCCAAAATCCTAACTTCAGATTATGTATCTATAAAAATAGTAAACTTTTTAAGTATAAAACTACTCTAAACAACATCTTTGGTAAAGCTACCTTTTCAAAGAGCGATTTACATGAAAATCAGACACTTTATCCATCTTTCAAATGAACTCAATATAATATTTCAGCAAATCTCATAGAGCGAAATAAACAAAGGCAATACTAAAAATAAATACCATTTAAAACCAGTTGTTTTGATATAGGAGGTCAAGCTGTCCAAATGGCAAAAGCAGGTTTGCAGTCAATTTACTTAAGCGGGTGGCAGGTAGCAGCAGATGCCAATGATGCACTACAGACATACCCAGATCAAAGTTTGTACCCAGTGAACTCCGTCCCTCTACATGTTCAACGGTTAAACAATTCTCTAATGAGAGCTGATCAGATAGCTAAATTAGAAGGAGATGAGAGCATAGATTATATGTTGCCTATAGTAGCTGATGCAGAAGCAGGATTTGGTGGTGCTCTTAATGCTTATGAACTAACAAGAAACATGGTAAGATAGTCTTAAATCACAACAAAGATTCCTGTGGCATTTTATTTTACACAAGACATAACCCATGAAGATCCCCTAAAATAAAAAAAGCTATAAATAGGCTAAGACTTTTCTGAAATATAAAGACACTTTTTTATTCAATTATTTATTCAAATTGCCCATGATGTCAATAAATTTCTGCAATAATCCCACTACAATGTTTAGCTTACACATATATTTGACAGAGGTATACTTTAAATTCCGTAATGCCCTGCAAAAATAATCCTAATAAAATCCTATAAGAAATGATAATTAAAAAATCCAATCAAACAAGGACAAGCAGTGTGCAATATTAGTAAAAACAAATCTGCTGATGAATGAACATTTATGACAGACTTTATACGTTCCAAAAATAATATAGTATTATGTTTAATAGCCTTTTTTTTCTTTGGTAATTTCGTTAAACCAAATGTTTATTCTTTAACACTTAATAGGATGGGTTAGTTAGCTAGTCTTTCTAAAAGGAATCCATGTTGACATAACAAAGAATTTTTTTTTAGATCTTATCAGGTGCTGCTGGAGTGCATTTTGAAGATCAACTAGCATCTGAAAAGAAATGTGGTCACATGGGTGGAAAGGTTTTGGTCCCGACAATGCAATTCATCAAAACCTTAAATGCTGCAAGATTAGCATCTGATGTTTTAGGTGTTAACACTGTCATTATAGCAAGGACCGACGCACAAGCTGCTAACATGGTCACATCAGATAATGATGATAGAGATATGTACTTCATGACAGGTGAGCGAACAACTGAAGGTTTTTATAAAACTAACAATGGTATGGAACAAGCTATTTCCAGAGGTATTTCCTATGCACCCTATGCTGACTTAGTGTGGTGTGAAACTGATATACCATCGATAAAACAAGCTAAATTATTTGCCGATGCGGTGCATCACGAATACCCAGATAAACCGTTAGCTTATAATTGCTCACCTTCATTCAATTGGAAGAAATATCTGACTGACAATGAAATAGAAACGTTTCAAAAGGATTTAGGTAAATTAGGTTACCGCTACCAGTTTGTAACCTTAGCCGGTTTCCACAGTTTGAACCACGCAATGTTCAAGTTAGCACGTGGCTATGCCCAGCGTGGAATGGCAGCTTATGTTGAAATACAAGAAGATGAATTTGACCAAGAAAAACATGGCTTTACAGCGCATAAGCATCAACGAGAAGTAGGCGCAGGTTACTTTGATAAGATATCAATGGCGGTATCGAAAGGAGAAAGTTCACTAACTGCATTAAAAGGTTCTACAGAAGAAGAGCAATTTTTTGCTGAAGCTACAAAATAATTTCAAAAATCAAAAAAAAAAAATTAAGCTTAAAAGCATCACATCATTTTCAAAAATGTGTTCTCAGGGGTTGAAATAAGACTGTTTAATATAGGTGGTTGTTTTATATGAAAGGTATTTTTTAATTGATCCAAAATACACTGCTATACCATATTCTAACATTCATGACAGAAACCTTCAATAAAAATTAGTAATGATATAACTGGCTAAATTAAGTTTTCCTTCAAACTATATTGACAGCTGTTAATTCATTTAGCCAGCTTTAGCCAGTAGCTGGTCCTTATTTCGACCCCTGGTTCTGTTATATATAACTATTTATGAAAGTACAATGCACAAAATATCTTAACTAAAATTGAATAATAGCGCAGTAATTATAAAAAGCATTTTCTACGATTTAAAAGTAACAAATCATAACAAAACCTTGTTAGATGATACAAAAGCTATCTCTTATCATAGATATCATAAGTGTAATATCGTAGAATACAAACCATAGAATATAACATATACTGCATATCCCTTTTTCATAGAGAAAATATAACAACACAATTTACCGTAGACATCAAGAAAGAAACTTTTTCTGATAGTGTCCTCTGTCTGAGTATACAAACTCTTAATAAAAAAACACACAATTTAAAAACTTTTAGTTTAATGCAAATATAAAAAATGCAAAAACTTTTAGTTCAATGCGAAAATAAAAATAAAATAAAAATGACACTTTAGTATAAAATGATTTCTTGGGTTTTGACTCTATTGACACTCGTTTATATATAGTTATTATATCAGAAGCATTATAAATGAAAAAACAGTGCTTGAAGTCAGAGGTCGCTTGTGGCCCAATGGACGGCTGGTTTGGTAGTCTGGTCTACTTATTTTAATTTAAACGGTCCATTAGAGTCAACTAATTTTTGAAACTTTTTGCATTGCTATAAAAAAAGCTACAGTTGATAAATGATTAAGCTAGTCTTTTTACTTTTTCGTTTTACTTATAATATTGTCCAAGATGGAGAAAAGAATTCTCATTGAAATACCTGAGCACCCATATGTAGGTTACCTAATTTGACAAACTTACTTCAAGCACAGTTACATTAGCACAGTCAAAACAGTGCAAGCTGGACAAGGTTCTGGCAGTTATCCTGATCGTACTAAAAATGGAAAGAGGCTTGACTGTTTAACTGTAATAGAATACAAGGGCTTATGAATTAGTTTCACTATTAAGAAGTATGTTTATATATATTGTAAGAGTCCTGTTTTCATATCTTTATTACAAATTTGATTGAAAACAAACATTTAATTGTTTTGCTTTTTGTTGATGTATTTTGAAAGAAATTTATTTACATACAGGTAAATACATATAAAACCATGATCTGATTCCCCATGAACAAAGATTTTTCAGCATCAATTCAAGACGCACATGTAACACTATTTAGGTGAAAATATTGTTCATTGCTGTCATCATCATATATGTCCACCAATGTTTGATTGCTTTTGTTAAGCTCTAAGCTATTCTAACGGAAAAAACATTGTAATGTTTGTTTTTTTTACTAAGAAAAAAATAATATTAAACCTCAAAAACTTTTTTTTTGTCCGGAATTCATAGAAGTAGTTATAAGAAGATATAAGTAGTTAGATTAAATTTTATCTATAGGAAGATAAGTAAATTTATAAAGAGGTAAAACTAAATAAAATGACATATAGACAAAGCCTTTCTCTTATAGTGGCAAAACATAAAGACATAAATCCTCTTAAAAACAAGGACTATAAAGCTTAATACACAAATAAAGCATTTTTATAGAAAAATTGTCATCTTCAAAAAAGGTTTTCCTTTTCTTTAAATATCACTTTAAAATATATAATTCTGTATAATTCCCCAGCTATGGAAGGTAGTAAAATAAGCACAGCATAAAATAGATATACAATATTATACTGAGTAAAATGGTTACTATTTTTATTTGAATGTCGTTGATTTTTTCTGTTGTGGCTAGTTGGCTCAATTAAAGTACTACAGTACGATAATAATGATATAAACAAATTGAATGATTGTTTTGTTCTGGCAACTAGATCCTGGTTCTTTAATAATTCTGAATAGCAATCAAATAACATAATTCTTCTGTTAAAAATATATAGTGGATAAAAAATTAAAAACAAAAAAAATTCAAGTGAAATTAACAAGAACTGTTTCAAAATTTCTTTCGTCTTTATATCAAAACAATAAAACAAGTTTCAACAACAAACCAATTAAAGTTTAACATCAAGTATATTTCAGTAGGAGAATGGCAAAAGACTAGTTTCAGGTGTGAGCTATGAGAACGATATAATTTTCAGTTTAAAAACCTTTAGACCTGGTCATAAGTACACTCATTGTTTAACCACACATAATCATTGTTTTTCACAATGATATCATCATCTTCACAGCCTCGACTTTGTAGATCAAAAAGAGATACACAATCTGTGTACAGATCATTATCACGATCTTCAGTACCTTTTACTCCTCTAAAGACCTTGGATAGAAAAATAAACGAAGATAATATGAAATATTATGGTAAACTTTTGGAAACCACTGGAAACTGAAACTTTTTATACCAAAAAAGGGAGTTATATATAGATAGATAAAAAATACTTTTTTTACACTAATCAATAGTTTTTAAATATATAAAAGCAATATGTATAATATATACAAGTCTAGAAATTTAAAAACCCTAAAACTCTGCTATATTTGACATTAATTTAATGATTAAATAATCATAATCCTTGTCATTTTTAGTTTATATGGGTTCTTGAACTTGGTGTGGTTTGAGCTGGCTTATAGTATTTTTTGAAAACTTTTCGCATTTTTTCGCATGTCTTCAAAAATAGTTTTAAACAATAGCTTGTAACACATCTTTCGCACATTTATTAATCTATAATTTATTTATTTAAATAAGAGACTTTTTAAATAATTTCATAGTTAAAATCATTATCAAACAGGCAGCTTCAAATGGTGGTAAATATTGATTGATTCAACATCAAATAAATGATATAAAATATTATATGTTTTTTTTAAAAAAATTATTTTTATAATTTTCTTTGTTAAAAAGGTGATCTAATCAATCAGGGAGCTTTAAAAAGAGAATCTTTGAATCAATATAAAAGTAGTTTATATTTCAGTTTAGGTAGAAGATCCTGATGAAACACAAATTGCTTATTCAAAACATAGGGCCAATTTCTATTTTGAGAAAACTTTTTATTTTCATTGAATTCTAAAAGTTAACTTAAAATTCAGATTAAATTTTTTTTTTTTTTCTGAAAATACTTAATTGTCTATTCAAAACATAGGGTCGATTTGTATTTATCGAAAAAAAATTATTTTCAATGAATTAGAAAAGGTAGCTTAAAATTAAAGTTCTAAATATATATTTACTTTAATTCATGTTTACAGCTAAAATTTCATATCAAATTGCCATATATCTTTTTTAAGTTTGTTAACGTTGCTAATAAATTTCATAATACCAGTAAACTGCCCAGGTGACTGCCCGGGCGTTGTTGTACAACATTTGACATCTCTGATTATTATTGTGTACACATTGTTTTTGTTTGAATAATTTGAGACCCAAGTACCTTGATTCACCAAAGTCATTCAGTTCAGTTTCTATCGATTTTTAGTTCATTGTAGGTTTATTTTTCTTCATGAAATTGGCATTGAAAGAAATCTTAAACATCTTTCTTGTGAAAAAGTATGAAAAGTTTGCAAAATGCATACAACAACCAAGCAGTTTGAACTTGCTTCCCACTGCACTGTACTTTCAGAGTTCTTGATGATTCAGCACTCTCTAATCTAACCCTCAAATTCCCTGTAACATAAACTTGAATATGCACACATTAGTTCTATATTTTATTATGACGTGAACCAGAGCTAGCTTGATAGCTAGAGTAGTCGTAGAGAGTTAGAGATAGACAGAAACAACAGTACAGTGAGAATAAAAAGAGCGTAATTAATGACAAAGAATTTTTAGGAGGAAAATGGCAAGTAGAGTAATACAAACAAAACATGAATTATAAAATTAAGTGCAAAAACCCGAACCTTTAGCAGGTATGGAATTTTTCTTTACTTCTTCTAAGTGTAAAAACACGTGTTTTGAAAACGCTTGACAGGCAGTCGCTAAATTAATTTTAAAAATGTATGACTCCCGTAAATATGGTACACCGCTTTGCCGAAAGGATCAGCCTTGTTGAACTTTTTTAAATTGAAATTTAGGAAAAATGAATATCATATTCGGATTCTTCGTACAGATTTAAGTTAACTTTAAATTTGTGTTTATTAAGGAAAACAAGAAAAATAATATAAAAATTAGTATAAATTTTTAAAATAGTATAAAAATTGTGTTTTTGAGCTGATTTTTGTGTTATTTAGCCTAGGAACTAAAGAGGTGTATTGCCGGTCACCGAAATAAACGAGTCCAGTCTAGTCTCTTTGGTCGTAAGTTTAGCACGAAGATATTGTATGTGTGTATGTATGTTGGATAACGTACACACTTTTAAGTAACTCGAAACGGTGTAATACAGCTAGAAACGTAAAATATACAAATTGTAATATATTAAATTGTTCAAAACTTGAAAACTCGGTAGGTATATGTGTAAGTTGCAGCCTCTATTTCTAATTTTGTACGTATGAAAACAAAGCTTCCTTTGTGATCCTTTCCAGTTTGAAAATGATGATTATTGATGAACGATAATGATGATGCTCTTACAACAAAGTTCTGATATAATTAATTAGCACCTGTTTGACGTGTTACGCTGGTGTTATTTTTAAATCACCAAATCAACATAGCTATCAGGATAGCTACTTTTTTACATGTGATTCGCCCGGCCACATAATGTTTATGTTGAAATTATTTCTGGTTTATCTAGCATCGAAATTCAACAATACTGCGCAGCCAACTTAATCAAATGGGAGTTTAATCCTCTAGAATCTCCCCAGAGGGGAAAGTCTTTCGAGAGAACGGGTGCACCAATAATAAAGCGTTGTTTACCATAAAAGATTGAATTTCCTTATCAATATGTTTATCTCGTCCCAACTCTCGTTATGTTTACGAAAACCCTCGTCCCAACTCTCATGATGTTTACAAAGACTCTCGTCCCAACTCGTTATGTTTACGAAGATTTAAATGAATACCCACTTACACTTAGTTGTTATTAATACACTTAAGAGACAACCATTGCATTTCAGATTATAACATTGTTACACTAAGAGCATCTTTCAATGAATTAAAGAAAATAATAGATGATTTTATAACAAAATCTTCTTCTAGAGCCTTCAATTGAAAATGATGTAGTTCCAATTTACGATTCTCGACAATCTTGATTGTCATGGAAAGTTGAAGCCGTTAGTAAGTTCAACTACAGTAAAGACAACGAAATAAGAACTGCTGTCGTACGGACAGTCAACAATCAAATGTTGATGCCATCTAAAAGGCTCAACACATTGTAACTGGTTTTGTCTAAACAGACCAACAGGTGGAGTGTCGTGGGTCGTCAGTCGCGACTGTAAAAAATCGTATATGGCGGAATTGTTATGAATACCTTACATGGAACTGTTAACACAGTCTCTATCTTTCTCTTAATATATGACTTATAGTTGTAACAGTCATGTTCTAACAAGTGTTTAAGTAATTAAACATTTCTTGTGCGATCTCTAGTGTGATGTTCGCACTAAAGAGGGTAAAAATATCGCAAAGTAAAAAAATCTCGATAGCAAGTGTTAAATGCCGCATAATAATATGTATATGGTGTTTATAATAAAACTTCTATGATAGATTGATTCAAATAAAACCTTTTCAACAGTTTGCACTGACACTTTCCTTGTTAAATTATATTATTAAAAAGATTTTGTGGCCTATTTTATATTCAAATTCACAAAACTTCTTGTATTGAAAATGATTTTGTTTCTTTTATAAATCATCTGGGACAGATGTTTCTAAAATGACGGGGGCAATGAATTATTTTTAATTCATAAATATTTATTTTGTACGTTCTTTGATCAGTCATTACATTTATAATTTAAAACGCACTTTTAGTGATTTACTGCACTGACCTAGTTTCCCAGCTTTGCGCTTTTCATACATTGAACCATAGATATAATGATTGAACAAAAGAGGATGGACAGTATTAGAACATAGCTAGTATGGTTCTTACACGTAACTGCACTCCTGCGAAGAAATTTAATACTTTTCAAATATAATTTTAAACTAAACAACAAGCACTAAGTGTTTAAACATCTCAAGTGCGATGTTCGCACTAAAGAGGGTAAAAATATCGCAAAGTAAAAAAATCTCGATAGCAAGTGTTAAATGCCGCATAATAATATGTATATGGTTTTTATAATAAAACTTCTATGATAGATTGATTCAAATAAAACCTTATCAACAGTTTGCACTGACACTTTCCTTGTTAAATTAAATTATTAAAAAGATTTTGTGGACTATTAAATATTCACAAAACTTCTCAAACTTCTGATTGTCAGGTTATGTCATTTTTACGGCAGAGTTATATCAATACGGATATTTTACGTTTTATAAAACAACAACATTTATACACACCAATGAACGTCCTTTGTATAACGTCCTAATATGCATGTATGTATATAAGATAGGTTACACACCAATGAACGTCCTTTGTATAACGTCCTAATATGCATGTATGTATATAAGATAGGTTACAGGATACTTTTACCAACACCTTCAAATGTAATCTTACATCAAGTTCAAGGTGGGTTACACGTAGATTATAATCAGAATATAGATAGCTCCCATCAGTAGCAACTGTGACAACAAATCATTAAATTGAAATAATAAAATACGACAATTTAGAACCCAGGAACTTGCTTTTAATAACTAATATTTCAAATATATATATATATATATATTTTGGTGTTTTTTTTGTAAATATTCAAAATATGAAGACACTTTTACGATTTTCTTACATGTCACAATCCAATAACGATACTGACATTTAAGTTCCAAACAGTGCTCTCTTTACTGCAAACAAGTTGTAAAACATTTTTAATAATACTCTAATACACTCATGTTGACTTTTTATGCGTAAGTCATTTCCTTCTATAATATGAAAAGGGCTGTTAAAGAATTTTATAGCATCCTAGAAACTATCAATAATTAAGTCATTTACTTCTATAATATAAACAAACCGGAGGGATGTTTGCAAAATAGACAATATGATGTTCATAGTATAAACACATATCAAACGGGTTTAAATAGAGGAACTATATTAGAGCACCTCACTGCCATTCAAAATTGAGAAAAGTCAATTCTCGTCGCATTGATTTAAAGAAGAAAAGAGAGGAATTTGAAAAACAATAACTGTTCCATAGTTTTTGTCCACAAAGAGTACAGGAGTATAAGAATGAAATATTGGATAGAAAAGGAGTATGTACCTATTTCGGATATCGTTTATAAATTAGATATTTTCATTCAAAGGGCTTGGTATTAAGTTGCGAAAAAATTGATTATTTTTATTTTATTTTTCAGAAATTTTATTTTATTCGTAAATACTCGAAAGACGGTTGTGCTGTTAAAGTTGTGCTGTTAAAGTTATTTTTGATCGTACAATGTTTCATCAATTGCTATTATTCATTACGGTACCATTGGTGTATTCGGCATGGATTGACGAAATGGAAAGTAAGACTGGTTGAATTTATCCTCTAGCTAAATCCGTATTTAAATATACTATATGTAAAAATAAATTACTGTAATTGCTATTACAAAGTTATCAAGTACTAGTTTTCACAAGATTATAATTTTCTTATAAATTATAAGTATTTTTTTCGTGCAGTGATTAAGTTTTAAGATTAGTACTTACTTAACTTACGCTTAAACTGAAACAAAAATAGAAAACTTTTGCAAGCTGTTTCGATCGTCTGATGGTCAAAATATAGTTCAAATTTTTGAATACATTGAAAATTTTAAATCCTTTATATACATTTTAATCAGATAAGGTATCCAAAGAATTTAAACTTTTAACTAGTATAATAGTCGTGTGTTAAACGAACAGACATATTAATAAGTATTTGTTTTGATTGGTTATCACAACCATCAATGTCACAAATTGAACTTTTCCCGAATTCCCGAAAACCGAACAAATCCATTCGCAAAATAGTCTATTTAAGTACCTTATTAGAATTTAACCAAATTGGATTTTTTTAGGCTTTCAACAGGTGGTCAGTGTGTATAACCTTTTTATATGATGGTGACAATATACAAATTGTTTTTAAAAACAACAACTTTAATTTTATAATGAATAGAAGAACTTAAAACTATTAGCATATTTTGATAAAACAAATTTATTAAGAGAAGATGAAGCTTCTTGTTATTTTATTCATTATAAAATTACTCGCCCGTATAAACATTTTTAATGGTTTTAAATCCATCCATGATGGAAAAGTATAAAGCTACTAAAAAAACACAGAATATTTGTTCACCTAACAACTGTAGGTGTCTTCAGGTAAATTTACAAAGAGTCAAATGTTTGTCAATTTACAAAAAGCAGTGTAAAGCGGTTTCTAGGTTTCTAGGATAATGTTTTGAGAATAATAAAAGGCAGTTGCTAATTTAGCCAAATGTAGTAGTATTTTTTTAATATAGGTTAAGGAATAGACAAAAAATTGTAAATATTCTTGTTAAGCTTTAGCTTTTCGACTTTACGCCAATGCGTTACGAATTTATCTAATCAAATATATTATTTACATACAAATATGTTTTTCATATTGAATGACATGACGGTTTGGAGAGCAATCTACAAGTAAAACACACACATTTAAAATGAATTAAAAATATAGCTCAAAAATCTATGTACTATTTATTTTATTGTAAAATAATATCCAGTGGTGTTATTTTTTAAATGTTTTTTAACTATTTTTTCAATGTTTTTAATATATCTCGACGCGGCTTGGATGTGTGGTGATATTTTCTGTCTACTACTATTCTCTGTCTATTCTAATTTCATGACCGGGAAAGGGTTAGGGTTAAGTTTCTATGTATATTCCGGTCCTGAAAATAGAATAGACAGTGAATAGTAACAGACAGATATCCATATTAATCAAAACCTGGAATTGTTGTCATTTAGACTCTGGGAATTTTGAAGGTGATATGATATTAGACGTAGGTCAGCTGAAAACGAAATCAAATGGAGATCTTACATATGCAACAACCATTGGAAAACAATGGCCTAATGCTATAGTATATTATGATTACGCCCTAGATATTAGTAAGCCTAAATTGATTAGTAACCTAATTACTACTATTAGTAAGCCTAAATTAAAGGCACATGTGTTTTTATGTAACCTCTATATCCTACACTCTATTTTATCATTACGCCCTAGATATAAGTAAGTTGGAACAACGCCCTTCTTTTGATGAGTTAGTTACAAGACTGTTTCATTTAGTGTGTTCTATTTTAAATATTTCCTGATTCACTCGAAACAACAAAAGCTTTCTAAAGGAGATTGGGAGATTGGTCTAATACATTTTTTTTGCTTTAGAAGCTCGTCCAAGAGCACAGCAAGTAATTGAGCAAGCTATCAACGAATATCATACGAAAACATGCATTCGCTTTAAAAAAAGGACCAGTGAACCGCATTACATACAGTTCTTCATCGGTCAAGGGTATTTTATATGAAACATTAGATATTCTTTAAGTAGTCACTGAGAGGCAGATGTAACCCATATAACTCATCTCATCTGTCAATTAAAAGCCTGAGTTGTGTGATACAAGATCCAATCTTCTTTGTGATAAGTTCTACACCGTGTAGTAGCAAACATTTTTTCGATTGGATATTTCTTAGACTAGTTTTTAGTTGCTTTGATTATATAGGCAGCGGGAATTTATTCTGGAAAGTTGAAAATCCCTTTATAATTTTGCGAATGGCAGACTTTAAAATAAATTTAGGGGGGTAAAGTTCAATCTTTTATTTAAAATGTACCAAAGTAAATAAGTTAAGGCGTGGATAACAAGTTAAAAAAAATAGCAATAAAGTTTACAACTAATGATTTCATATTTTCACCCCTAAAATTTCAAGATTTTTCAAGATTTTCGCACTTCAATACAACTATCTCTCCGGAATGCTCCCTCCTGACAGTTACCTCAATTATTGACAACATTCTCTCAAAGTGTAATATTATCTAGCTTAAGTAGAACTGTGAAATACATGCTTTGACTAGGTAGTCTACTCTATAAATTTTTCTTATTTATTCCGATTTTTAACAATCGAAATCATGAACTTTATAGGACCGCCGTCCGTCAATGGCTAGGTCGGTAAGTAGAGCAGCGTCAATGTGAAGTCATACAATCTAAACAGAAAATACTCGTCGGTTTTTTAACTTTCTCGTCGTGCTGAAAATCTTGAAAACCGACTATATTTAGTCTGCTTATCCGTGAACAAATGGAAAAATCCATCAAATATTTATTAAATAACTAGCTACCAATGTTTTGAATTCTGTATGAAAGATAGATAAGTATTTTTGCAATATAGGCCAAAAGATATCTTCGTTTTTATATTTCGTACAGATGTTCTTCTCATGTTGGATATGGTGGTGGAGGGAAGAGATGGCCCATGAAGGTATCTTTGGCCCAAGGTTGTTGGAGAAAGGGAATTGTTGTTCATGAGATTGGGCATGCCTTAGGTAAGTGCCCTCTTAAGGCGAGTAAATATTGTCATGTATACAATTTGGGCGAATCGTTCGGAACAACAGAGATCACTCACTCCCTACCAAAGATTCTTATAATTTCGATTGTAATTTTAAGGCTGGAAAGGATTCTATTAAAACCTAGGAACATGTGTTGAAAAGTATTGATTTAAAAACAAACATATTTGTACATAAATAACATTCATAACATTCCCTGGTAATAATATAAATAACAACAACTTACCACAAAGATCAGACAGTTTCAATAGCGAGTGTCTACCCCACTTATATACTAAACACACAGGCTAGACAGTTTTTTAACGAGTATCCACTCCACTTATATACTAAAGACACAGGCTAGACAGTTGTTTAACGAGTATCCACTCCACTTATATACTTAACTCACAGGCTAGACAGTTTCTATAAGTATCCACACCACTTATTTACTAAACACACAGGCTAGACAGTTTTTTTAACGAATATCCACCCCACTTACATACTTAACATACAGGCTAGACAGTGGTTTAACGAGCATCCACACCACTTATTTACTAAACACACAGGCTAATCAGTTTTTTAACGAGTATCCACACCACTTATATACTAAACACACAGGCTAGACAGTTTTTTAACAAGTATCCACACCACTTATATACTAAACACACAGGCTAGACAGTTTCAATAACGAGTATCCACACCACTTACATATTAAACATACAGGCTAGACATTTTTTTTAACGAGTATCCACACCACTTATTTACTAAACACACAGGCTAGACAGTTTTTTAACGTGTATCCACACCACTTATTTACTAAACACACAGGCTAGACAGTTTTTT
>JAUELD010108085.1:9643-20980 GCA_031471615.1 Aglantha digitale | reverse complement strand
AATTATTTTTGAACCGATTGAAATTATCAAAATATATTTATTAGGATTGAACTTCAACAAAAGTGCTGGGAAACATTTCTAAAAACTCCATTTTATAGATTAGTCCATATTATGACAGAAATTACGGCTGTGGTTCGGTTAGATACATAACAAAACTGACGCAAAAACAGTATTGTTATTTTCAACATTTTTCTTTTGTTTTCATTATCAGAATCGCAGTCCAAAATAACAGATGAGGCAAAACGTAACGAACCAGCAACGTTATGTACAACATGTGCCAATGGCGCCAAAACGTATATCAGCATCGGTACAAACACCGAATTCAATTTTATTGACGAAACGGAGAAATCAAATAGCGAGTTACGTAAAGAACTCGAGGGAGGAGAGCAGGAAAATTTACGAAACATGTTTCGCTCGCATAAGGATTACAAACTTCTGATAAGAAAACATGAAATACCTGTCACAGAAAATGGATTTAGTAAATCTAGTAAAGCGTTATCAAATTTACACGAAGAGTTGGTCGGGTTTAATCATTCACCAAATGAAATTGAAAGCAGCATCGATCATCATTTACTCAAAAAGCAGTTCTCCTACTTGCAACAAAAACCATTCAAAGAACTGTCGCCACATTATACGAATAATCATCATAATTATCATAATTTATTCGATCATGCGAGAAATAATTATAATAATTTATCACCCACGACGTCGTCTTATAAATCCAAAATTTATGACAAGCACTCTTCATCCTACTTGAGCAAATCTGATTCGTTGTCGCCTAGGAGATATGCATCAGGATACCATTATCATCTCCACCAAACTTATCGACATCCATTTCATTCGAATGAATATAAAAGAAGTAAATGGGGTGCAACATCGCGTCACTTCGATTACAATAGTGATTTGATAAAAATAAGCGAGAAGTTAAATAAAGATGATTATGCGAAAATCATACAAGAAACGCCACCTGCGTTGATACACATGCGTGGTAACAAAGAAAGACGTGGAAGTACAGCTGATGCACTGCCACAAAATCAACCATCAGCTCCACCTCAAAGAGTTGAGGAACCACCTGTGTTTGTTTTACCAAATGATTTTGACATTAACAGTGAAACGAGCAAAATTCATAATATAGACCGACAACATATTCATCAAAACTCAGATCCCGTATCCTATCAAATGCAGAAAGTAAAGGACACGGAAGAGCCCGCTGTAGAAAAATACGCTGCCAATCAAGTCAAAAACGGTGATGCTGCATTTTGCAGACTGAAAGGAAATTCGCCCATAAATTCGATCGAGGAAATTAATGACTCGCCAGATTCGTCGACAAATGTTGAACAGAAACTTCATTGTAAAATTTGCAATAGCAGTTTCACTACTAAAAGTTTACTTTACAAACATTTACGTGGTCACACTTCTGATGAAAAACCTTTTAAATGTAGTGAATGTGGACAGGGATTTACGTTAAGCAGTAATTTAAGGCAGCATCGCATTATTCATCGCGGATACAAACCATTTCAATGTGAGTTTTGTGGTAAGAAATTTATGCGTTCCAACGTATACAAACAGCACCGTCGAATACACACAGGTGAAGAAATGCATAAGTGCACATTGTGCCCGAGTGAGTTTTTACAAAAGTATGCACTGATTAAACACATGAAGAAAAACCATAACATTGATGCAGCAGATATATAAACTTCACAACGACCAAAGTAAAGCATTTAAAGATAACACATTAAAACTTTTTAATATATAGATATGTATATTTATTCCAAATAGTACCAAAATGTTTAGTTTTCAGTTTCATCGTTCATTTTGTAATCCCCGATAGATAAGAAAAGTGAACAGATTTGTTTTTTTATTGACAATGTGTAACATTGCATTTTTCTATAGAAAATTAAGTAATTGTAAGTTATAAAACATCAAAACTTAACAACATGAACATCACAACTTTGGTTCGTACCACACGACAAGTAATGATATGTAGGGGAACGTTGATGTGAAACTTGTGTAGGTTTAAAGAGGACCAGTACTAAGCTGAATTATATGATAAGACATCGAGGAGAATAAACATGTTGGTATATAAACAAATGTATCTCCTAGGTATGCTAGACATATCAAATTGTGTTAATATTAAAGGGAAGAGTCGTATTCTTGTCGGTTAACCTTTTTATTGAGGTATCGTACTTGTTTTCTTTTTTTGAAAAATAGTTAAAAATAATATTCACGGAAATCGCACCATGCATAATTTGAAGCTATAAAAACATAAGAAGGTGATATCTTCGACAGATGACCCTGTTTTACAAGGTATTGCCACTCCAGTGATTAATACACCGGAAAAAGGTTCATACTGTGAAAGGTTTGTTTTGTAGTTGGGAGAAAAACTTGAAGTCAAATTTTATTAAAAATTTAAACTGAGAGATTCTTTTCGAGATGAAATCTCTGACGTATAAATTGAACTTGATACTATTTTGGCTAGTTCAATAAAAATAAAAGACAAAGCACTTGATTTGTTGCGAAAAGAAGTTCAATATTTAAAATGCCCTTAAAAATAAAATGTTGGATTCATTTTTAGATAACCAACTTTCTCTTTTAAATAACGAACGAAAATCGACTTTTACAAAATTTAAAGGTGATAAAAATATAAAGATTGATCTACAACATAATGACTCAATTTATTATTATGTTTTAAAACCAATCATGGATTTCCCCGAAGAAAACAGTTGCTAATAAAGCTCTACAAGCTAATTCTACAAGAAAAACGATACCATTAAATAATCGCATTAGTTCAAAGAATATCGAATCAGCAAATTTGAAATTAATTGAAAAGGGTGTGCGCATAACAAGCCCTTCTATCAAAAAACCAATAAGTCCACCGCATCGTCATCCTTCCGTTGTTGTAAACCATAGTCCAGAAAATGATCAAGCATATTGTTTCACTTTGCCTGGCGAACTTTCTTACATTGAAGCTTTGTACTTAGTACTTAGTTCACCATCTCTAAGACAACAGCCTGCTACTGATAACAAGAAACTTAAAATTGAAATTTTTGGCGACAGTATTCCAAAACGTATCAATGTTCGGGAATACAATAAGCATATCAAGAAGTCGCATGACATCATCAAGTCGTTCTCAGGAGCCTTTCATATTACATGTTGGCACCAATGACTTACTGAGTAGTAATAGCGTTAGCGTAAATAGCGTAAATTTTATTGAAAATATCAGCTTCAAGATCAAACAATGTAAAAATACGAGCGTGAAGAAAATCTTTATATAGTCCATTCCATTCACTCCGAAAGTTAATTTTCGTTTTCTTGCCAGGGAAGATGAGGCTATTACGTCATTGTTTAACAAATCCGACATTAGTTTCATTAATAACATATCTATATCGACGCATCATCTGTTCAGATATCGATCGCATCTTAACGAAAGTGGAGTCAAAGATCTTTCTGATGATTTCATTTGCAATATTAACAGGGTCGTATTTGCCGTATGTCAAAGATGACTAATGACAAAACCAGTTCAGTCCCAACAAGTTTAATAATTTAATTGACTTTTTCCCATCATCGAATATTAGCGTAGTTTATGAACTATTGAAATAAATCTAGATTGTAGAAATAAACTTATAATAAAATGAAGATCGACTCGACTTTTTTTGTTTGACCTATTATTTTCATATTTCTTCTCGGTATCTGACACACTACACCAAGTGTTGTTTAAGCAGAATAACAGTGACCTTTAGAACAGTGACCTTTAGAAGCGGAGTAAAATAATATTTCCTCTCAATTGACTATTTGGTTTAGTGTGCCAAATAATAATGTCACAAACACCGAATAGACATTTACAAAAAACTTTCTATCTTGAAGGATTTATATGTGCAGTTGAACTTTAATATGAATTTTAATATATCAAGATTTCATTAATTCAGCATTTTTCACAGAAATATGTCTTATTAAATAATCTATCTAGCACAGGGCTGACTGAAAAATAAGTTAAAGTATATGGTCTACTACTTATACTAAGCCATTAAAAAGTCTTCGTTTGAAAAATGAGAACAACATTATCATCTCTCATTTGAATATTAATTCTATCAGAAACAAATTTAATGCTTTTATTGAAGGTTTATGCTCTTTTATAGACGCCATTATGGTTTCTGAAACTAAATTAGATGATAGCTTTCTTGTTAACCAATTCAAAGTTAATGGCCAGTTTTTTCTGTTCCTTATCGCCTTAATAGAAACAAAAATAGTTGAGAAATCATGTTATTTATTAGAGAGGATATACCTCCGAAACCTCTCTTTTCTGATAAATCTATAAAAGACTTCTTCTTTATTGATATGAGCTTGCATATACTCAGACGGTTGTTATGTTGCTCTGGCAACCCACATTTTTCTAACATTAACAAATTATTTTATAAGAAATTTATTTTAATTAGGCATCTTACCTCAAAAGATGATAATGTTTTATTAATGGGTGATTTTAATTACAAGTTGAAATCGATTATTCTTAAAACGCTGTGTGACGATTTTGGCTTGGCTAGTTTAAGCTATACCGTATTGGATACAGGTTTTTCTGATTTTCACAAGATGACAGTTACAGTTTTAAAAGAAGATTTTAACATTTTGTGTTAAACTTTTAAGACAATCAAAAAAAGAGCTTATTTGACCACATTGACGTGCACAAAATAATAGACAATAAACAATTTTGGAAAACTACAAAATCCTATTTGACTGATAAACTGATTTAAAATGAAAGACTTGTTTTACTAGAAGATGATAACATTTGTGACAATGATTTAAATTGTGTTAACACTTTAAACACCTTTATTGGAAGCATTTGGTCCAGAATTTCCTCCTGTGGTTCCATAAAACGTTTGTACTTTGAAAAATGATTTGTTAGTTAAAATCTTGCAATTTAAACACATTAAAGCTATTAAATCGAAAATTTCCTTTGAGACTTTCATACTGAGAAAAAAAAGCTTTTTTAAAAGAATTTTTAAAGCTGAAAGTATCAAAAGATTCACAAGAGAATGATATTCCAACTAGAATCATGTTAGATAATGTTAACGAATTATCCTTTTATTTGATATATATTTTTAATAGCATAGCATATAACTAATTATAAATTTTCAAATATATTAAAGTTAGCCGATGTTACACCTGTATTTAAAAAGGTGACCGTCTTTATGAAGACAACTATAGGCCAGTTGGTGTTCTGCCAAGTATTTCTAAAGTGTTTCAGCGCTTGATATTCTGTCTTCTTATTGTAGGCATTAGATAATGGAATTCTTTTGGTGCTTTGCTTATTGAATTATCAAAGGCTTTTAATTGTATATCGCATGAATTATTACTGGCTAAACTTGATGCTTTTCACATTGATTACAAGTCTTTAAAGCTTTTAAATGATTAATTATCAAAACGTAAGGAAAGTACTAAATTAAATGATCAGTTTAGTGTTTGGGTTTATATTTTAACTGGTGTTCCTCAAGGTTCAATTTTTGGACTGTTACCTTTTAACATTTACATTTGTGGTTTATTATTTGTGACCAAGAATCTGCTAGTTATGCAGATGGCGACACATATATCTGGAAGTAATATCTGGAAGATATATCTACTATACCTTTTGATTAGTTAAAAGTAAATCAAATGAAAGGAAACCCAAACAAATGTCATCTAATAACTAACAAATTAATTAACTAAGAAAAACTCATTTAACTTGTTTTTTTTTCTTTTTAAGGTTGCTCCTAAATTAACGTGAAAGACATTCAATATTAAAAGTAAAACTACAAGAATATTTGCTTTAAATAAAATTTCTAAGTAGACAGAAGTTGAACAGTATCTTTTCTTGTATTGTTCCTTGCACTGTATTGGCATATTATTAATGGTTGAAAGTGAACCAAGATAACTGCATTTTATAATAATGTAGATTAAATCTGTCTTTTTTCAACTTCCTTTCAGACAATTATAAAATGTCAACGTCTTACAAAACTTTACCAAAACATGCTATTATAACGTTTTATGGCCAAAATATTAATGCTGGAAAATGTTCAAGATCAATACTGTCAAAGCTCCTAGATTTCCCTGAAACAATTTTAAGGGGAAAATCAAATCAACATATGTTTTGAGAAACCAATGATTTTCATCCACTTTCAAGACTTAAACTGTGTGATATGTTGCATCTACTTCGCTACTTTATCCGTGACCAAAACTGATTAAGGAAACAACTGAACACATTTTGTGGACGTCTCTTTCTCTGATTTAGAAAAATAGTATTTGTAAATGGGATCCACAAAGCTGTCCATAGAGATTATGAAAAGACTTCTTTTTTCGAGTCAGTTAACTAAGCAATGTTCGATTATGTACAATGAACCCTAACCCAAACACTAACTCTTTTCTGGTCCTGAAAATAGAATAGGCAGAGACAGCAATAGACTGAAATCTAACTATAGGGGCGCCAAATGTAGAATTGCTTTGCAAATTCTTTTCAAGAAGTTGAAAGAAATTTTAATTTCTTTATAAAACTAAGTTTTGTAGAACTCTAGGAACAGGAATAATAATATAAATTATAAACTTAATTATTAAAAAGAATGTTCTAGAAGTAATAAAAGGGAAATCAATAGAAAAGAATCCGATAACAACAATGTGACTATATCACTAACGACAACTAATTAATGTTAATTATTTCTCATAGAAAGATTCAATAGTTCATAATTATCAGGGACATGGGAAATATGTCCCTTTGTAAGAATTAATTGGTTGAGAGCTTGAAACCATAACAGAATTACATCTTAAAATAGTTTTATCTCACAAATTATGCTTTTTCAAAAACAACAACAAGAACAATTTATAGAACATATCGATATATGATGTTAAAACACGTTTTTGTAGGTACCTTTGATATCAGAGTGCAGTGTAAAGTTAAACTTGCAATAAAGGAGATAAGATTTGCAGTCAGGAAATTAGATTTTATTATCTACTACTATGCATTGATTTGCAATTTTTTTCAAAAAAAATGATCATAAAAATGTCAAAAGCAACAGCAAAACTTTTCTTTCATTATCATTACTTTTTAAAATTACAAAATTAAGTTCAGTTTTGTATTTTTATACATACATGATGAGATGCCATCATGATGTCATGTAATAACCCAAACCTGGTGAATTGTAAATTCACCGGAAGTTTTTAATTTTCAATTTAAAACGAAATCCTGATAAGCTCTTGAGTTTATTTAAAACGATATTCGATGAGTTGCAATAACTTTTAAACTGTTTGAGCTACATGTCTGAATTTAATGAACATTTTATTACACATTTTCAGAAAATTTTACTACAAAATTTAAAATGGTTCAGTAGTTTTTTGGACGGTGGTTATTTATTTCAGGGTCAAACCCTTAAATACCAGTCTATTTTTATTCAATCTGAAATAATAACGCATTGCCTTTAAGAAAATCAAAACTTTAAATATTGTAAACAATTTAAGTTTCACTGAACTCTAATTTAGAATATATGTTAATCTCAGTGTTTAAATCGACTTGTCTGACATGTGACAAAAAAACTGATTTCGTTTTTTTAGAAAGTTTAAAGGATAGGTTGCTTACGTGCAAAATATAGGTGTTGAGTAAAATAGGGGAGGTCCCCACCCAATGCCAAATAGGGATTTTTGTATTTTTGTATTTACAACTATTGTGTTTCAAGAACAATATACCAACATGTCAATCCCATTGATACAAAAAGTGTTGCATCTTGAATTAAGAGAATAAAAATGTCTTCTTAAATGAAGAAAACTTTTTTTTTGCATATAGGACATAGTGACAGTATCAAGATTAACAGATGCTAAAAGAGATAAAAAGTAAATTGCTGATTTTAAAACCTGTCATGTTATATTACGTTGGCATATACAATTTTATTCGATAAACTAAAAAGCTACAATGTATCGAATGTAACTTTGGATCATCGGTTTACAAGAAAAATATGTTAGATTTATTTTTGTAATACTTTTTTTTTAAAAACACTGTTGTTTATTTATTGTTAGCTGTGTTTTTGTTTTAAATAAATTGTATAGATAACAGATTCATGTGTTTTGGTCAAAAAAGTGTTTATAAAGAAAACTCTCATTGACTACAGAGTGCAGTAATTGGAGAACGAAAGAAAATGATTGAAATTCTTAGTTCAAAAAGGTTTTAGCATATAATATTTATTTTCTGTCTTTGCATGAAATGGAATTTACATTAAGTTTCATTTGATACAAATATAATGTTTTTCAGCATTTTTCTAAAATACTGTCACTCAAGAAAGACCGCAAGTCGCAAATTGCACAAATAATATTTTTTAATGTTTATAAAATCTGAGCTAATATTATTTTATCTATTCTGCTACATTTGAATATTTGATAAATTTTATTTGCTAAATTTAATAATTTGTACTCAGGTGAGATGACCATACCAAAATGATGACGTCATTAGTTGAAGTACCTAAACTACCAAATTTTATTGCCTAAAAATGTGTATTGCATGATTTATGGAGGGGTAAAAATTAAGTCTAGGTTGAATACCATTCACGAAGTTAGAAACAAATGTGAGTATATAAAATTGAAATTGATAATTAATTAAGTCTGAATGAGATTAAACGATGAGCCTAATTAAATGACAAGTAGAAAATACCATTTGGGTAGTTGTATTCATAACTATGTTTTTAATCGCTGGTCTCACAGGTTTTTTTTTCTTCTTGTACATTTTTATTTCAATGTAAAACGTAAAAAATTACAATACATTAGATAATCGGTATACAATAAGTAGCTATATTCTTTAACCGATTATGTAGCTAATGGTGAATCAAACAACAAAACCATATAAAATAACTGAGATTAAGTCTTCTTTTTTTACACAGCTTTGTTACTTTTTTTATTATAAAAAGCAATAATAGGTTACAAGATAAAAATATTAAATATGGTTGTCTTTTTTTTAAAATATGATAAGCTTGACATATCCAAAAATTAAAACACAAACTTTGTACTTTTGAAGCAGATTTGTCGGCAGATTTATCGGCTTTTGAAATGTGTACAGTGGAAAGTTATGTCGCAAAATGATCGGCTCATTTCCAAACAAAATTATTAATACTTGGAAGAATGTTATTGGTATAAAGGTTTCGAATAGCGCTGCTAAAAGCTTCAAAGTTTTATAATGAATGTTATGCATATAAATTGTCCCCTGTCGATGTGAAGCTACGTAAAACATTGAATTTCTTAATACGTCCCCATAATGTGGAGTTTTTTTATATGTATTTGTTTTAAAGAAAGGAATTCCTTAAAGTTTGTCTCTGATCATTCTTATAGGTATGCAGTTCAATTTAATATGTACAAAATTTATTAATTTTATTTTACATAATACAGCTCTTATGCAATATATAAAAACGCACTTTAAAATTTTACTCATTTATCTTAATGTCTTATTGTTTGCAGGACATTCAGCTCTGTACTTCTTTTATGGCTACTCCTTTTTAATACAATATAAACAAATTCAGCTCTGTACTACTTTTATGGCTACTCCTTTTTAATACAATATAAACAAATTCAGCTCTGTACTACTTTTATTGCTACTCCTTTCTAATACAATATAAACAACGTCCCATAAATTTTCTGGTTTAAGCGGGGAAACATCAACTTTTCAAATGTGTCATTCTGACCCTTCACTGAACGTAGAAATTTTAGAAGATAAAAAGGGAAGACCGAAGTTGAGCCTTTGTTTTTTATCCAGTAAAAATAGTACAACGAAAAACTTAAAAACTAAAATATAGGGAATGATTATTTTCGTATCTAACTTTAATCCTATTTACATACGAATACTTGGTCATTAATCAAACGCCCGTTTTTCTTTCTTGCGATTATTACTCATGGTAAACAATGGGAGTTGTGGTGTCTTCGTCAGAATTTTGAATTTCCAAGATTTTGATATTTTTTTAAAAATACACTTAAAATTTATATATATATCGCACCAATTGAGCTACGTTTATACTGCCGATGGAAACCAAAGTATACTTACCAATTTTCAGAATAAATCTATGTTAAAGTAAATGAGAGGGGAATTAAATGAGAAGCAACAACCTTTATTGATGCTTTAAATCAAAACTTAATCTTGGTGTAATATTCTAATGTTTTTTATATTGAGTTATATCAATTGAAAAAAGGTTCCAATTTGTATTTTCTCTATCAAATCTTTACGGTATCGACATCATGTCTTAACAATATCAAAGTAGCTTGAAGTTGATCCTTATTGGCGACTTTATAGCGTTTTCTTTTTTTTATATTATTATCTTTACGGCATATCGATATAATCGTTTGAACCGATTCATTGGGAGAATCATCCAGTATACCATATTCCACCACGACAGTTGGAAAGTTATACCCTCTTATCGTTTTAGTATAGTAATTCATATATATTCAGTTAAGAAGTGACAAGTTTTGATTGTGGACCATTTTAGTTGGACCGGCGAGACTGTATTTTTTTAATTTGTAGTTGAATCTGGCTAGATAGCAGCCATACTTAGCAGAATCATAGCAGAGTTTAGAGCAGTGTAGTGTAGGGTAAATAATAGGGTGTTTGTCCGTTTTAGTAATCTAGTTAAACCTACCCTAGCTATAATACAATATATTTGCACCAAAAACAATAAGCAACCTGCTACAAATAAAAGCCAACTATTTTGATAGAAGAAGAACTGAAGAAGAAGAATTCTAAAAGCCATTTAAATAGTTATTTACTATACTATTTTTATTTATCTAGATTAATAGGTTTTGGCTTGTTGCAAGATTCAAGGAGGAATTAAATTTTCTTCGTAATAACAACATGCAATTAAATAATTCCTTTTTCTTCTACTTATCGAGTCATTCTTTTACAGACTAATCTAGCTTTACCTTTAAGAATTTAACTTGCATGTAGCTACATTTTATTTTTCTTAATGTCTGAATGTACTGTAGCTACTGAGATGGGAGTTTTTATATATATAAAAAAAGAGTACATGATTTGATTTGATTTTAGAAATTGATTTTTTTTTGTTTTATTAAAAACAAATACTAGAAGTAGTATAGCAGTTTATATTTTATCAGTTTGAATACACCAAAATTTACATGCTAAAATGAGCCAGTGCTTTTCCTTTGAAATTACTACTAGTAATAAATTATTTTTATACATTAATCAATTCTGTTATATATACTTCTCCAAGGGAGTATACATGCTTTTATATCATCCATTCTGCTATGAAAACTCTTGGCTCCTATAAACAGTCATGTGCAAAAAGGATAAATTTTGAAAAGCAAATAACATGTTTTTAACAGTACTGTACTGGTTTT
>JAUELD010107753.1:0-13078 GCA_031471615.1 Aglantha digitale | reverse complement strand
CTTCTGTGTTATTACTTACTATCTTTTTATATTCAAACTTAATTCTATACTTCTTTGTGTGTTTAAAAGAAAGCTCATCGTGGAATCTTATTTAACAAGCTTGTTTTGATTTTAAACACGATTACAACAAACTGCGATGTAAAACAACTAGTTTAAAACTTTCTTTTCAATCTCGCTTGTTATTCAAATTTACAATTCATTGTGATGATATATTTTCGTAGTTCAGTGGATGTATGAGAAGCGTTGTTAACTGCTCATTGTAGTTTTTATAGAAAGAAAGAAAGAAAGAGCAAGATGTCTTACTGTTCACGGGAAGATTCTCAACACTACAAAGATCATTTTGAAGCAGGTGATTTGTTTTGTGTATTGCTAGTGAATGACATTTAAGGTTAACTTATTATTTTTGCAACTTGATTAGTTATATAATAGAGTGTCATAATATATCAAATCAGCATTTGAGGCATCGGGACATGCATATCTCGGATTTCATATTTTCAAAAATTCAGATCAACTTGTGTCATGGACATATTTTTGTTCTCAAGATATACTAATTCAAAATGGAACCCCTTTTGTAATTTGCTTCTAAAATAGATGTATTTACGTGTTGTTTTAATCTTAAGAACTTCGTGCCGAGTTTACTTCTTTATGTGTCACCGTCACCGACAGCACCGCGGACCGTGTCATACAACCTTATCTAAATAATCTAGTTGACTTAGTATTACATTTAAAACTATGTCTGCAGTTTTATGTCTTGTATTAAAGACAAGCTGATACAAGATTCTAAATGTAAGATATGTCATGAATTATAATATAACACTGTTGTTTATTATTTATTTGTTTATCTATTATTAACATTACCTTTTCGTTAAAGTTAGTTGGTATACAATATAACTTTAAATAAGGTAAAAACAACTCAAATAACTAAAAACTAATATAATCTAACTAATGAAGAGAAGTCGTTTAATTAACACTACGTAAACAGATTCATTAACTTCAGAAAAGATTCCATCCTTAATTTATCTTGGTAAACCAATCGTAATGCGTTTAAATGAATCCTTCATATGAAATGATCACTTTGCTTTTTTAAGAAACATCCAACATTATGCTATATACTTTAATTGACTCTTGGTAAACCAATCGTAATGCGCTTAAATGAATCCTTCATATGAAATGATCATTTTGTTTTTTTAAGAAACATCCAACATTATGCTATATACTTTAATTGCCTCTGCTAATACATGAAAAAGATTTCCTTTGTTTTAGCAAACATCTAAAATTAAAAGGCTAATATACGAAAACGTACTTAAAATCATACGAGTATGTCGAATATATAATAGACACCTTAACATCTTGTGTTTATTTACCAGTCATGTATTTACTTCTGGTTACTTTATTTATTATTAAACTGTATGCCAAAAAAACATTTTTCAATATAATCAGACAATATGTATTGCTACAATCAGTGGAAAAATTTGTCACGTTCAGTTTACTTGATTTTAGGGCATTACGTATGTGCTAGCTGTGGTAACAAGCTGTTTCATGCCAAAAGTAAATATAAAAGTTCTACGGCGTGGCCTGCGTTCACACAACCTATAAGTGAACACAGTCTACGCAAAGAAGAGGAGACGGAAAAACAGTCGAGTAGTGATAAACCCGCTTTAAAAGTAGCCATTGATTTTTAATTTGTTTAGTTTTTTTTATGTAATTCTCGTTTTAATATATTGCAGCTGGTAGTGCAAAGGCGTGAAATAAAATATTTAAACCAGTGGAACTATAGTAACCTCACGGTGCTTGTTATAACTTCTTAAATAAACTTTTAACCAGTAGAGTTCTTGATCCAATATGCTTCTTCTTTCTAGCTTTTTTGTGGTACTTGTGACAATATTATTGGTCATGAGTTTATAGGGGATGGTCCGCAAGGCATTGGATCAAGGTTTTGAGTGTTATCGCATTCTTTGAAATTCGTTGCAAACTAATGTAGAGGGTAAGTTTTTCTTGACTGGTCTAGCTTGATGGGTAATAGTCTGACTGCGCACAAGCATATTATGGAAATATGTCCCAATATGTCCCAAGATCTTTTTACTGCTGTTTATATTAAAGTAATGTGTTTATATTAAAGTAACGGCAAGGGCTTTAAATATACTAGTTGTGTCATCCTTAAATAGGGTTTTGTCGAAATATTTCAGGGATAACTGGGATAACAAATCGATTTTTTTTTCGATTTTTGCCTTAAATAAGGGTTTTTTGAAAATATTTCAAGAGTTTTTTTGATATTTTGCCTGAAAGTAGTCAATAATAAGGGCCTTTCACCCCAAAATTATTTTTTTCTTAATTTTGGGTAATATGGTTCAAAGCTCACTATAAATCGTTAGTTTTCTCACCCTTGATTGAACTGTTTTTAGTATATCCCGGGAGTCCAGTAGTCTGTAAAATGACTTTTTATTTTATTTCTTTATGATTTGATGTAGGAACGCCATGCAAGTGATTATATATATAATATCGATGAAGTTACAAATGTAAACGTGCTAAGTTTGTTCGAGTTTGTTACTGATCTACTATATGGTGACTTATACATTTTTTTTTTTTTCGTTTATCTCAGTGTTACATAAAAAAGCAAACACACGCGCGAAGGTGTTTACACTATTTATTAAATGTATTATTTAAGTTTTTAAAAAAATATTATTGTTACAGTTTATTATCAACTCATTATGTATTATATATAACTTGCGACCAAGTTTCATTTTTTATTTGTACAAAAGATTATTAATGGACTGAGAAGTAGAAAAGGTTACGTACTATTTAAAAAAAATAACTGTATATAAAACTTTTATGAAAACACGAGTTAGTTTTTATGAATCCACGAGGTAGTTATACACATTCCAAGTACAATTTTAATCACTAGTTTTTAAATAATCGTTTTATTTAACAGTATATTTTAAAATACTTACATATTTGTTTATGGTACTGCACTTTGTACTTTCTCCATTTGTTTTATTAATAATCGGAGATCTACGTAGTTCTTTTCTGTTAGTTGGTTGGCTGAAATCGATGAATATATCTTAACACCACATCTAAGTTTATCAAGACTGAATCGACCATTGAAAGTAATCAAAGAAGACTCTAAGAAGGCTTTTCTATTCATTAATCTCCGTTACGATCATAAATTTATCATGGAATATTATATATATTTAGTCACAAATTTCTATCGAAGCAAATCAATAGAAAAAACCACATCAAGCTAGCATTAAATGGCGCCAAAAACAACTAGAAAAAACAGTTGATGATATTAAGGACTTCTACCTAATTTTCTTTGATAGAAAAATCCCTTGAAGTTGCAATTAAATTAACAGATAAATTTGATCAAAGATCAAGAACGAAGATCCTTTTGTAGCAGGTAAGTTATTTTGTTCATTGCGAGTGAAATCTCTATATTTAAAAATGTTTACTCTATTATTTTTGCATCGTCCAATAGTTTACTTACAGGTCGTCATTCTTGTATTCTAACATTATCATATTTTTTTATCTGTATTAGCTCACTACGTTGGCTTGGTCCTTGTGTCGTATCATTGGTTTAGTAGCTACTAAATAACTTTTATGAAATTGTTGTATTCAGAAATTTTTATAATTTCTTCAATAAATCTAATATATATTTGCATGACAAAAAACCAAAGAATCAAAATAAAGGGGTTTTTTAGACGTTTTTTAAAATCTGTAATTAGTAAACAACGTGATATAACTGCGTCAACGTTTTTTAGATTTAATTCTTAAACAAACCTTGCGTTATTTCGTATGACTTTTTAAAAGTTATGACTCATTGGTTTTAAATATTTTCATCTGAAATTCAATATTACTATATAAGTTAACATACCGCGGAGACGAAAAGAGTTATATATAATATATAACTTAATATACTTTGCCGTTTAACCGGATATCATTGTGGTTGTGGCTGTTTCTATAGTTATTTTTCATCAACTGTTTTTTGAGAACTCATAGTTGAGTACGTTCAGCTATGATAGCTAAGAGAACGATGATATTTTGGTAATCTATAAATTATGTATAAGTTAAGTGAGGGAAGAAATAACAACTAATAAAGCAAGTTCAAAATATCACTTAAAAGATTTCATAGCTGGCTTTTTATACTCACAATTGCAAATTGTGCGTTCTTTCTTTCTTTGACCAGGCTTCATCCAGTCTCTATGCGAATGTGTCCAACAGTTTTGGTGGAAGATTTTTATATCCATTAGCAGTTTGAAAGTAAAATGAATTAGTTTGAACTCCATGCGCGTCGTTTTTTGGTCTGTTCCAAGTTAGTTGGTAATTATGTTTCCTGTTGATATGCGGACTTATTTTGAAGTTAGTAGGTAAGGTGGATTGTTCGTACATGTTGAAGTGTTTCCAAATTTGGATCATATCTTTGCGCTTTGCGAGTTTAAGTCCTTTACATGTACTCCGAATTTCTCATTCCATGGACAAGCTTAGTTGCGCGTATGTTCCCAAACATTTTGACATGTTAACGTAGATGTGGCGACCATACTAGTTGAGCATATTCCAAAAACGGTCTCACAAACCAGGTGTTGTGAGCCAGGTAATGTTCTTCTTATAAAACCCATTATTTCATTCGCCTTCCCGATTTCTGAGACAGGTTTTCAAAATTGTCCATGCCAAAAATGACAACAAAGTCTTTCTCTTCAAACACATGGTTGAGTTCATCATCATATAATTGGTGCAACGATGAGTATTCTCAATGTTCTTAAGTTCCTCCAGCGTTCACATAAACAGCTTTTCTGTATTGAATCGAAGCAGCAATTTTCCTGATCATTGTTCAAAATGGTTAATATCCTCTTGTAGAAGTAGTGCGTGATTCCTGGATTTAACTTGATGAAAAATTTTCGTATCATCAGCAAATAATGTAATCTTAGATTTGACTGTGTTCGTCAGGAAGGTCATTTACATGCAATAAGTGGACCCAGCACACAACCTTTGATGAAAAGCTTCTTTGAATTAATATGTGAACGAATATATATCTTGTTATATGAATATAGCCTTGTGTTATAAACATCACGTGACGTTGACAAAGACTTAGGTAGGGTACAAAGACAAAGAACAAAGACAGGGTATAAATTGTCAGACAGGCTAATGAAAAATATTACCTTTTTTTATATCATGAAACGGGCATTACGGAAATGTTGTCCATGTTTTCCAGGTTGACTTCTTGACGTTTCCAGCAAACATCCTGTTAAGACAAACCAAAAAGGAATTTGTTTACAGTTTTCCAATCCAAGTGTATTTGCATATCCATCCATTTTCTATATTTGTTTGAGCCAAATTCAACCCAAAGTTCTTTAATATCCAGATTGTATAATACACTCAACGCGAGAACTGCCTCGTCACTATTTAAAGTTAATACTTAATACTTTTGAAGAAAAAAACAATTCAAAACTACCGAAAGTAATCATTGAGTTTATCGAATTGATATTGAATGCCGTGGAACATATACACAGGAGAAACATGAACTGTTGATGTAAACATGATTAAAAAAACATATCTAGCCTGCATTATGGTTAGATTTTAGTTGAAAAGAAAGTGGTTTAACGGAACAGGCTAGAAATGTCACCAACATATTTGGAACAATGTCATTTAAGCAACCTACGTGAAACTCAATTACTGTAAATGAATGTTACGCGAAGCATTTAAAATGAGATTGAAAAATAAGTTGCTGATTAATTATAGTTTGGTTCATATACTGCTGCTATAACAGGTAAAATTTGGACCCAGTTTCTTTTAAAAAGACTTATAGCTAGAATGGCTTTATAACTTTAAATAAATGGGTTTAAAAAGTCAAATTTTCCTTATCTTGCTGCTATTACTGTTACAAACTGGACTAAGTTGCTATAATAAAAAGACCTTTGAAATGGTTGAACAACTGTTAACCAATGGTTTTAAAAATCTCAACTGATGACATATTTACCTGCTCTTAAAATTGAAGTTTTAAAAGCTTGCTCATTTTGTTAAGCAAAAACTTTGGACGAATCTTCATGACAGAGTTACTTATATATTATGTTTACGTAATTAATAGCAAAGCTTTTGCTGCAGTGTTTTAAGTCTATGGTATAAAATACAAATGTTACATTACATCTGACCAGGTCTGAGTGACATTGATAATAACATGATTTCTAGTTCCATACGGTTATTCTTTGTACAAACAAATTTATCTATAGGCAGCATTGGTTTACAATGTATGTATTTATACAGTTTGTTGTGTAATTCTTTTTCAAGTCTTACATGAGAGGAATGTATTGGCGGGGGGGAGGGGTCTTTTGATGGATTTGAATTTATAAACTCTCTTGTTCGCATTGTTTGTAAGTGCATGAATTATCGCAGGGTTCAGACAGAACCTGGAAAACCTTGTAAATAACTGATCTTTAAAGTAACTCAGGGAAAACCTTGCAAATAGCTCATCTTTAAAGTAACTCAGGGAAAACCTTGTAAATAGCTCATCTTCAAAGTAACTCAGTGAAAACCTTGTAAATAGCTCATCTTTAAATTTACTCAGGGAAAACCTTGTAAATAGCTCATCTTCAAAGTAACTCAGGGAAAACCTTGTAAATAGCTCATCTTTAAAGTAACTCTAAAGTAAAACCTGTAAACCTTCCCCCCTACATAAATATTGTGGTGTATAAGTTAGTTTTTCTCTTTGTTCACCTTCATTGAACTCGGGGAGGAGGGAGTTTTTTTAAATTCTAATTATTTTATATAATTTATTATATATTTATGTCGGTTATTCAATGGTTATCCAAAAAATATCGTTTTTCTTAATGTTCAATTCAAATATCGCTTCATTTCTTATGAAATTATTTTCACTTAATTAAATTTTTTTATTATTTTCACTTTACCTGAGGGGAAAACCATGACATGTTAGCTTCTGATTCAGGGAAAAATACAGGTTTTAGAGAAAAAACCTCGAAATTTAAAACTTCAAAACCTGTCTGAACCCTTTATCGGGCTTGTGACACGAGAAACGCCTGAGTTTTTATCTGTTACACCTTCATTACTCGGAGTAAATAAAAAAGAAAAGATTTGAAAGAAAAAATCTTGATCGGCTATTTTGTCCACAATAGACTCGCATCTGTGCCGACGATGTCTAAGATATTCAGCTGCCTGGCCCTACTTGCTTAAATATGGGTACTCTAGGTAAGTTAAGCACATAGTAATGCGTACTCGAAATTAATATATGATTCACCGCTAAGCTCCGTAATATTTTTATCAATAAAATCAGCAAAGAAATGCATAAGAAAGATCACCAATTATGATATAAACATTTTCAAAAAATAAAACTGCATTTACCAACAAGAACCGTTAAAACAACAACCGTTAAAACAACAAACATAAAAACGACAACCGTTAAAACAACAAACATAAAAACGACATCCGTTAAAACAACAAACATAATTTTCTTGAATTGTATGTATGCAGGCGTAGCTAATAATAAAAATTAATATTAAAATAAAAAATAATAGTTAATTGTAGTTTTCGATCGAGGTTTTTTTATATGCATTCTTTGTTTATTATATATTTTGTATTATATATATATATCATTCTTCATATAGTTATTTATACATCTGTTCATCTTTGTTTGTAAGTTGTTATATGTGATATGGGACACACGAGTTTTGGGTGTATTTTTACATTTTTGTCAATATTCTTATATACGCCTTTGAGTATCGCTGTGAAGAAAGAAACCATAAACACTAGTGTTCATTTTTAGAAGGTTTGTAATACGTTAAAATGTTTTGTTTTTGTTTCTATACTATTATAGTATATATTTTTCTATCAATTTTTTAGCAACTTCGTTACTAGTGTTCAATAAGAGTAATATGGCTATTAATGACTTTAAGTTGCACAGTTAAAGTATTAAGTTCCAAGAAGCTAACAAAGCTGATTTATATAGTCACAAGGATCTGTTAAGAGATGTTTTTATTCAGTTCATTTCTGAGCAGGTGAATCGTTTCAATAATCTTAAACAGTTTTAACTGTATATCCGATAAAATGAATATTTGTGACCTCGTTTAAAGAAAACTATTCTCAAACATTATATTTTAGAAGCTGCTAATAGATCGAGTATTGATAGGTATTTATTCACTCATAATGCTATATTTCTGCTGAAGATTTCAGCGGCTCCTTAATTTATAAGATTGTATAGTATTGTGTAAATGATTTGTGATTTGTAAGGTGTAATTATCCTAATTTTTTGTCGTTCTTTGGACAGGTGTATTTGGCTGTGTTTGTTGTTGTGGTTGTTTTTGTTGTTTTGTTTAAGTTTATATTGTCCCTTTCTTTGTTTGTTTTATGTGTTTGTCGTTGTGGGTGTTTGTTGTTTCTATCAATGTTGTTTTTATTGTTGCTGTTGGCAACAGTTGTTTTAGATTTACAAAATGTATTCAATATTTTCTTTTCTTACATTTATTTATTTACATCAATAAATTTCATTATAAATTTCATTTCATCCATAACAGATTACGAAACCTAATGGTAAATTTTGCATAAATAATATATACAATAAACATAGCAGTTGTTTGTGTGGCTAGTAGCAGTTTAATGGTACGATATATGTATTTAAAGAAATTCGAACTGGATAATGAATTAGCGAAAGATATTGGAACTGGACAATGTCTTACATTTTATGGGTTTCAACTCTGTGTTTTACTTTGCTTCTTTGTTTAAAATATTAGTTCTACGTCATAGTTTTTATTATTCGGAGAGAAATCGGATTAATTTAAGACGTTTTTATTTCTAAAGTAGCTACTCATAAGTGTTTCCTAGTTATTCCATCAATCGTTTTGCTTTTATCGGTAATAAGTCGGTAATGTTAATTTTGGTAAATATAGTTCAGCAAGTAAGTAAGCGACTAGATAGAAATCACGTGTTTAAAACTTGTACCTGCTAGTAAAACGAGTAACTGCAAGTTAATTAGTTTGTGTGAATGATTTTGTTAGCAGCCTGCATGTTTATTATCTGTTCAAATGTGAGCTTTAAATAAATATCAGACTTAGCTGTAAAAATTTCTATCGGCTATGGGATTGCGATAGAGTTACTAAGGTGTGTTGAAAAGTTATAAACCTTATCGTCCAGATCGTCCAGATTAAATAAACCAGAATATTTCGACTGATATCGAAGTAGCAGATGTTCGGTGTGTGTATTGATCAAAGTAGAATATGCTTATCAAATTACTATGAAAGATTTGCAATGCTTTTGTCGGCTAATTAAGTCTAATTTCGTGTGCATTCATTAATTACGATTTTAAGAGCATTATTACAGTAATAAATTTACTTGAAATAATAACATGATGACATTTGTCGCTTTTAAGTTCATGTTCAGAGAAAGTTTTATGAAAAAGGAATCACATCGTCAATTGTTAACCTCAACTATTCTAAAAAACATGGCGTGTTGAAAAATTTATGAAAAGTTGTACAAGCAAAGCTCTATTGTATAAAATTGTTTTTCAAAAATTCTAATGGCTTTTTAACAGATATTGCGTTGATATTTCCTTTATTTTTGATAAATACAATAGAGAATCAAAAGAGTAGTTTCAACACGCCTTAGTACAAAAGAAAATAATTGTTGTAGTTCCTTATTTATTAAAAACCTCCTTGGTGAAACCTATTATATAAAACTCTCTCTAATTTATAGCACATGTAAAGTTTTCATTGTGCCTTTTTTTTTTGATTGAAATTCATATGCGAATGGTCACAAACTCACAAATAACATATCGATGTAGTAGTCTATTATATTATTGATAAAACATTCCATTCAAATACTTGAGTTTCTGAAATAAGAAATATCAATGAGCGAAAAATAAGATAGAGGTGTTATGTGAAGAGAGAATTATTTTTAATTCGTCCTTATTCTTCTTATTAAGTTATAGCAAAACAATAATTAAAACAACAACCATTAATCATTTGATAAAAAATCAAAACTAAGTAAGAGCGGGATATCAAGATATTATGATAATAAATTTTGACAAAAAAATTGCGTCCTTTCAACTTGATGTTTCTTTTCTGTACTTATTTGGAAAATACAATTTTTATTAATTCGTGTAACTTAGTGTTGATAGACCATTTTATAAATGTCCACAAAGGAGAGAAAAATCGTTTGTAAATGAGGCGAAGCTAGTATATTCTATGTTTTGAGTATTCAACTGTTATTTAAAATGAATAAATACCATTAAAATTTATTACCTACGGATATTTCTGCTAATTTCGCCTCGTTTTAAGACAGTTTAAGTAATTAATTAAAAAAGTCTATAAGAAATACTATTTTAGGAAAAGTTTCAATTTTGTAATCTTAAATTTCTTTCCATGCTTTTCATCAATACTTAGTTTATTCAAATTCTGATGTATTATGGGTAACTGTCCATTATATTCATTAACGTAAATTTCCTTGTTGTTATAATTTATTATGTTTTCAAGTTTTAAGTTACATAAAAAATGAATCGTCTATAGATTTGTTGAAAATACTTAAAATCCGGATAAATGATCTATTTTCGACCTAGACTGTTCAAATTACTGTCTGGAATTAGACAAAAAGCGCGAGATATAATTTTTATTTATCTTTATATTATTTATATCTTCACAAGACAGCTAGCTCCATGGGGCGGGCCAAGAACAAGAGAGTGGGTAATAGGGGTTAAACATAAAGTGAACTCGACATTCGAGTGGAGTTTTCTTCTTACCTTCTCTTGTTATTTGTTTTTCAACACGTGTTTAAAAAGATGTTTAGATCAAAAAGTTAAACAAGCCTCTGTTCACACCAACAACAAATAAGTTAAACAAGCCTCTGTTCACACCAACAACAAAAAGTTAAACAAGCCCCTGTTCACACCAACAACAAATAAGTTAAACAACAACAAATAAGCCAATTTAAAAATGTGAGACTAAAGTAATTATATGGGTTCTTCTCTCGTCATATATGTTTTTGTGTTCAGTTTTCTATTATTTACATCAAATTTACGTAAATGAATAGCTAATATATTTCCGGATTTATTAGCTAATGTATATTTGGATACAATAAGTTTCTTTTACGATGCTTTTTTCCCAGCCCCGTTTTCAACTCATTACTTTGACCTACATAATTTTCTTCTTGTTTCATGCTGATCACTCAATCACTCGTTGATACGTTTCCTTGGTAATTAAACTCCCATGTTATTTTGAAAATGCTTTGATCATGTCTTATTAATAGATATGTGAAATGCTGTATCTGGCTATAGATTAAAAACAAAGTCAACGAAGGATGTGTAAATCTAAAAGAAATGGTGCATAATGGTGGGCGGTATTGAGTCTAAAGAAAGGGTGTATATATTTTTTTTTTTTTTCGTAATCTGACATCAACTGCGACATCACAACAACTTGTTTATCGTTGATTATTTCTATCGACTTATTTGTGAATTTTATTAGTTCTGAACTTGTCATAGTATTAATGAGAACTGCGTTCTACATTTTTATAGTATTAATGGCAACTGCGTACGGAAACACCTGTTACGCTTATCTAATAACATGTTTGTTTATTTATTTAGGATTAGGTAACAAGAATGTTTTTATACACTTGACTGTACTTATGTCATTCTAAGAGCGGATGCAACTTTTTCTGTATAAGTATTTACATTTACGACATAAAATAAATATGCGTATTTGCACGAATAGGTTTGGTAATTTACAGAACGCTTCGAATTAGCAGGTTGGTATATCAATGTAATGTAAATAAGTAAAAGATTGTCTTTATTATATAATATTTCGAATTTTTTGTTGTTGTAATAATCTTACGCTAAATAAATACACAAAATACGTTTACATAAAAATAAAAAGGTTTACATAAAAATAAATATGTTTACATAAAATGTTTTGCAAACTTTTCTCTGATAAAATTTCCTTGAGTTAGTCTTAAAAAGTAAATGTTATTTTACATTTGAACAAAAATACGAAACCATTTATCATGAAAATATTTGCAATAGCTATTTTATTTAGAATATAAATTGAAGGATTGGTGTTTGAGAGCTAGTTCCAATGTTGTTGTTTTTATTACGCCTACATATATATGTGCGAACCAGGGGGCACTTTTTAAGCCTTTTTGTTTTTTTTGTGACCCTCTTTGACATGAAAGGAGGGGAAACATTTTTTTTCTCGATTATTATAATAACTGTAGCCTTGGAATTTTGCATGTATGTAGACTAACTTTGGATTTTTTTTAGATTCTTTGGATTCTTATTTTATTAAAAAATGTTCAGAAAATGTGTATTATAAATATTCATGAAAACTCATATAAAATTCAAGCATTTCGTAGAGGGGGGCTTTTCATGTGCTACTCGAGGCAAACCTCTTAGTGCTATTCTGTATGGGCTATTTAGGGTCTCTTAGTTGAGTAGGGGGGAGGGGAGGTGCTTTGTCATTTGGGGTCCTATTGAAATCCTGAAATATAAATGTGTAAAAAAGTGTATAAAAAATATATATAAAAATCACTAAAGTTACTATCTTCTACTGACGTCACCAAAAATCTTAAATTGTCAAAATGAAAATAATTTCGATAATTAATGGTAACCTGACAATTTTTTATCCGAAACATTTACACCATTCGGAAGCCAGATAAGTTTTAGGAAAAGTCACAAAAGTTGAGGTCAATAGAACTAAAGTTAAAAAAATTATTAAACAGAAAACTATTAGGAGAACTCTTCATATAAGAAGCTTTGTTTTACTTATATTTACCCCTAACTTGAAGTCGTTTTTTATCAAACAAGTTAGTTCCCAGTTTGTTTAGATTTTTTTGTTTTATAGATATCTGGCAAGGTGTCATTCTTGTTTGTTAATAGTGTAAATACGAGGTATTTTGCATACCAGATCAATATTCAGTGCTTAACACTGGGATTTCTTTGTTCACCGTTAATTGCAAAGCAAATTTGTAAGCTATTTTTGTGAGGCAATTAGTTGTTCAGAAAATACGTAAAGGAAATACGAAAAATATGTTGGTTTTTTATTGTTAAAATCTGTCTTGAGTAAAACTTTTATGACTACTAAATATTTGTAGTACATAG
>JAUELD010107644.1:0-17488 GCA_031471615.1 Aglantha digitale | reverse complement strand
ACATACAAAACTTCATCTTACGTTTACATACAAAACTTATCTTATCTTAACATACAAAACTTCATCTTACGTTTACATACAAAACTTATCTTATCTTAACATACAAAACTTCATCTTACGTTTACATACAAAACTTCACCTTACGTTAACATACAAAACTTCATCTCACGTTTACATACAAAACTTCATCTTACTTTTACAATCTTTTTGTCCAGATTTGCGGTAATCAATTAACCCATCTTTCAACACGAATGTTAACATCTTTGCGATTTCTTTGGATATTATGAGATGGTCTTCCAAATTCCGTGGGCAGATGTAGGTATAACCAGCATATTTTACAGTAAGTTCTGAATTGGAATTATTTTGACTTACAGTTGTAGTTATTTTATATAATAACAGCAGCATACAAAGTCGAAGATGATAACTCTCCTGAAAATATATCAAATATATTATATTAATGAAGGGGTTGTAGAAAACGGATTTTTAAAATGCCTGGTATCGATAATTCTTTTTAAATCTTTCAAGTGGAAATATGTTCACGATTGAGGTTGTGTTTAAAACCTCGTGCAGAGTCGAGTAAAACATACCTCAAGAAATCTAGAAGCTGATGATTCAATCTAAACAAGGTGAATCTAGGCATAAAAGTATTTCGCTAGCCTAGGATCGTGAGCTTATTCTTATATGCTGTTTTATTGTTAAACTTTCAGATATGAATAAATGCAAACGTCTATAAAAGTTAAATACTTAAACGCAAAGCAAATTCTAAAGACATTGAACTAAGTCTTTAAGCAAAGTTAACGTCAGCTTACATCTTTTAACAACAAAGATTCGAGAAGATGTTCAAGATTATGCTTATGTCCGACAAAAGGTAAAATGCCGCAAATGCAACAACACTACATTGGTATTATGCAAGTTTGAGATTTTATGAAACGTGATACATGTGGATTTTTTTAGCAGCATAAGTTGATAATTTGATGAAATTGTTACTATTGTTATTTTTCATGTATATATTTCATTTCATTTTTTTTATTGCTTGAATATATTGCATATTTACATTTTGTTATGGATTATTACATTCAGTGTCTTCACTAGCCTGTGTATAGAAACAATGTAATTTCACATATGAAGAAAGCTTACTCCTGCATTAATGTGGAAGGAAAGCTAACACTCGCAGTCACGCTACAAGGACCTTAATTCGAAATTAAATTCAAAAGGGACTTGAAACCACGACCATGCCATTCTAATGTTCTTCTCAATTCTCGCTCTACCAACTGAGTTACCGGCTTATGGTATTCAAAGCCTTATTATTATCATGTAGCTAGCGATTTTTTAAGCAGATAGATCCATCTCCGACGTTGTGGGTGTATCTGTAACTACAAACTACTATATTACACATTATATATAGTACAACACCAGTAGACACGCTACATTTTGTATATTCAAGAGATCTTAAAACACCTGTTTTTACCAACCTAACTCTCGGAGTGTGACTTATCCGAACGACCAGAAAATTTTTTAAGCTTTTTCAAGAGAACTAAATGTACTTTCACTTTAAAGATTAATCTTTAATCTTCAAAACCTTACAAGTCATACAAGTTTTTATTAATAAGTTTGAAGAGAACGATTCTAACCATCAGCTGATTTTTATTTTATGAATACAAAACAACATTAAAATTACATTGAGATAAAGCATTTACATTTCAAGTAAAGACAATGTGTATGGCTAATAGTAAGCATTCTTATTGTTCTTTTGGAAAGCTTTGTAGATGAGATGAACCTAAAAAGAGTGTCTTGTATTTTAAATATCTCATTCTGGCCAAAAATTTAAAAATTGTTTTTTTCATTTTAGAAATAATCAAAGATCTGACCAACCTATATTGTTGAAGAACCAACCAAAAAAACGTTGAAGAATTCTAGAATCAGTTTGATGATTTGAACATGAAGATTATGAATAGTTAAAACAAATAATTAAAAATGTTTATACGGGCAAGTAATTTTGCTGTGAACATGAATTCTGGATAAAGTTCAAAATATTAGCATATTTTAATAAAACAGACGTTTTATTTGATTCGATTCTTCCTAAAACATCATGATACTGGTTATTTCATTCATTATTGAACAAGTACATTTGTAACAACGTCAAAAATGGATGAAAAATCCTTTTAAAAAAATGAAATATATCTTACCATGATAACCATCGTTTTTCTCATAAAGATTTCTATTAATTTTAGATTTAAATTAGATATTTCATAAACATTTCATTTCTTATATACGTGCATACACGCAGGTAAACACTTGCATAAATATATTAAACAGGATATAGGGGATGTGAAGTCAATGAAAACATTAATGCACTTTTGTACTCACACAAAAAAAGCACCAGGTGCTGAGCACTTTGGTTTTGCAAAAACTACAAGTTACTTCACGTGTGAACTTATACAGCTATAAATATATATGTAAAAGAGTCTTATTGTTCTAGGAACTACAATTAGTTTTGTTGGCCGAATTTTGATTGAAATATTCACATGTAATGAATATACTTTATATTAGCTTCACCATTTTAAAATCGCTGTTCTTTCATAAAAAATAATTTAAAGCAGATGTAAAATTTGAATTAATTATTGATGTCTACCCAACTCATGGGACACTGTTAGCTAGTTAGCGAAGTTATTTTGCATTTGCTGGAATTATTCTTATGATAAATGAAATTGAAGACTATGTAAAATATAATATGCTAGTTCGTTCTATTCTATTTTTCAAAAGGATCAAACTTAGAAACAAACACTGTAGCTATTAACAAGCTTAAGAACCTGTCAAACAAAATCTAGTTAGGATTTCGACAGTTGACTTAGAGGCTTGTTGTTGTGTTGTTGTTGTTGCTTGTCGACACGTTGCGTTGTTTTGATTGATAAGTAAAACGTGTTCATTACAATTTCATTTTTCAAAAACTTTTTAATATTTTAAACAACGCCCGACCAACTCTTAAGAAAAACCAATCATGAAGCGAAAACATGGTAGGTTTTTTTTAATTTAAAGATATCAGCAAGTTTTTCTACTAACAATTTTATTACGGTTGGGCGAAACCAGTAAAAAAAAAAAAGATAGCAAAGATAAGAAATTAAAAATCATCATTATCTACCTGGTTTTTAAAATGGCTCCCGTAGGTGTTTGCCAATCCAAATATACTAACATGCTTTTTTTTCAAAATACCCCAACTAGTCGGGTTTGGTCACATCACTCAAGATAGATAATTGATGCTGTTACAAAGTTATTGTCGTCAAATACGTGTTAAATACGATTTTTAAAAGTTGAACGAAACAATTGTATAAGAGTATATCTCTCATTGCAATATTTGTTGCATATACCTAACATGATTTACTTCTAAGGTCAGGGTATTTTTAAAGAGTAGATGCAAAAAACACTTAAAATTTAACCCAGTGAAGTGGCTGGATTAAATTAATACTATCTTTTTTTTTCTTGCATCTGAACCTAATAGCCTTAAGAGGATTGTTAGCATAAATAAAAATACAAACAAAGTTTCACAAATTTTAATTTTATCCAAAAAATGGTTTCATTTTCATAAACACATCCTGTATCTTATGTTTGCAAACTTAAAACTTAAAATAAATTTTCTTAGAAGAAATATTTGACCATTTGTTTTTTCCTCACAAGAATTATAAATGTACAACAAAGACAAAGTCGGCAAAAAACCAACATAATATCCAAATAGAATAATTTATTATTTATATTGGCTTGGTTTGCAAAATAATAAACGAAATAAAAAGAAGGATATATATAATATTTATAGTGGCTAAAATGAGAAACAATAGCAGGACTGCACAATAACGAGTTTAATTGGTTCCAATTACTCCTTGCAACATTACTAACATTCTAAAGTAGCTAGGGCAGTTATAGAGCACTTATACAGCGTTTCAAATTATTACCGGGAGGGTTGTGGTTGTGCAAAGGAAAATATGCTTCACTTTAAAGAAAATTCACTTAATTTAACTTGAATAAAATAGTTCATACATACAATACATATACTATCAGTGAGTATAGAGATGAGTAGACTGATTGATCTATTTAGTGATAATTCTAGCAACAAAATAAAAACCTAAGCAAATAAACAGCTTCGTACCCAGTGTTCAATATACAGTAAGCTTTAAATTAATAACAAAAAACCTTTAAAGTTGCATAATTAAGTTTGACGTGAAAATGTCATTTAAGCGAAAATACAAAGCTAATTTAATTCTTACGTTAAAAGGTTATTTATATAGTTGTTTATCTACGAATAGATGATTATGCCAATCGATTAATCCACTTATATTAGGATAAGGTATAACTTATTATTGTTATTATAAAAAGAACAAACTAAACATTTTATGTATCATCCGGAGTAAATATTCGCTGGAATGTTTTTTTTGTTTAGTAGTAATATTCAAAACTACCTTCAAACATTGAAAATTAAATTATTTTTCTTCTTCATTATTTTAATCTATGTTCACCATAACATTATCATTAAATAATAAAAAAAAGCTTTCTTACGTCACCAGGTTTGCAATAGTACTATTATAGTAGTAATAGTGCCGAACGATCACATGTCTTTTCATAGAGGTTTAGGGTTGAATGTATGCATTTTGGTATCACGAATCAATCCCTTTAGAATTATGATCAAACTCCTTCACAAAATAGTATATTCTAATTTTTTTATATAAATTTTATATACCTTTTATAATTCAGTTTTTCTTAAAAAACAGTTATATCAACCATCGAACTCAGTAACTAGTAAAATCAACCGAAAACACTTTACCGTCAAAAACTCTTAAAATATCTTATAGATCTAAAGACCGCCAAGTTTTGGTTTTATGGTTTATCGGCGAAAATCCATCTTGTTAGTCCATCAGTATGGAAGTGCATTCCCTTAAAACTGAATGGCAGAATTCATAGGAGATCTATTAGTGTAATCGTCGAGGAAAAGCATTATTTGAATCTTGATTGGAAGAACTACTTAACTCATTCGTCAATAATAATAAAAACACAGCGTTTCAAAATTCCACTGATAAAAATTTAAGCATAATATTTTAAAAAAGTGTCCGAACGGGCCAGAAATTTTATAATGATTAAGATAACTAGAAGATTAATAGTGAATTTTTACGAGGGATCAAACTAAATGTATTTTTTTTTAAAATGTTACATTTTGAATTCGGTCAAATCATAGTAATATATTTAAAATTTGATTTTTTTTATTTAACTATTTCTTAATATCGTAACAATACAAAATAATTGAAATGCCACCTTGTTTCTAAATAAGAATAAAGTTTTAATTCTAGATTTTTATAAACTGAAAAGTTGTTTTTCAGAAGGCTACTTCTTCATTAAAAGTTTCACAACCTTGCTTGTATTTCGTGTTGTTGTTTGTAATCGAATGACTGTATTGGTAATTTGGAAGATTGATGTGTATACGTTGATTTGTATAAATACGTGTATACGAGAATTTAACCATCAAAGAGAACTAATTATTTCATTCAGATTTAATAATATTATTAATTTACATGAACAACCAAAAAAAAAAAAAAAATACACCAAATCAAGTATTATCAAAAAAAATAAAAAAAAAAATTATGTTATTATTTCCAGCTAAGCTTACTTTTCTACTTAGATGTGTAAAAAGGTACTTTCTAATAGTAAAAAATATATGGTAGCTATATTACAAATACAAAACACAGAATAATAAAATTAACAGCAAGATATGCGTAAAATTATAAAAATAACAGAAAAGTAAAAAAATATTGCAGAACTTCTCTACGAAATCGTCTGATATTTTTTTTTCATTTTTTTATGCCAAGAAATTTATAGAAACCCATTCGAAACATCACGATATTAACTCAACATAATTGGCTGGAAATAAGCCATGATTTCCATCGGGTCCTGTTCCTTTCCACCAGCCTTCATCAATTTGTTCGATATCAGAGATCATGTCTCCTGGATCAAACGTAATTTCAGACGCATCCTCTATAAAACGTAATATGAAAATAAACAATTGTTTCTAAATCAATTAGAAAAAACATTAATTAAATTTATATAAATGGAAATTTCAGTTATTTAGATCACCAGGCTTAAATATAAGAATTCAATCTTAATAAAAACGATCAATAAGTGAATTCGATTTAAAAATGAGTATATACAAGCAATTTCTATTAAACTTGTATATTGGTCTCGATAAGAGAGAACAAAATATCGACCCGAATGTGTGGTTTATTATGCATTTTCAATAACTGACAACATATTGTACACATATTAATGTCGTAGAGTAATACAAAACAGTTCAAGTACACTTATAATAATAGTTGCGAACCAAAGCATGCAAGCAAAAGCGTTTAGGAGTAGGTGTATTCAAAAAATATAAATAACAAAATCATGTTTTATAACGTTTTACCTGCTTGGTAATCGAATAAAGCTCTTGCGCATAAAGCCTGTGGTTTAGGTGGTTCCACTTGAGCTTCTTGATGGTCATCTAAAATTTCAACATAGTTAGAAGGGAACAATCCGTATGTACCATCAGGTGCAGTACCTCTCCACCAACCATCATCTATTTGATCAATGTTCTTTATTATATCTCCTGGATCAAATGTAATTTCGGTATCGTCCGCTAAATTTACAAACATAAGAATTCAACTATAATCCTATGAACTATAAAGCTATATAAAAATAAAGCTCAAATCAAAAGTGGATGAAAATTGTAGAAAGAATTTCCTCATTTTCTCATTTTTGTTATCAAAATTTTAACTAACCAGCCTGATAGTCATATAAAGCGGTCGCTGATAAACCAGTTTGAGCTACATCCTAAAAATAAAACACAATACGTTTTTTAAGAAATTACAACTGATGATTTTAAAAACAATTATGTAAGTAGAAGGGTGAAGAGTCATCTTAACAATATTGTATATTGACAATATTGTCAAGTATACGCACTATCATGAATGAAGTTTAAATAAACCAATAAAAATAGTCTTGAGTACCTGGGCATGTTCGATCGGTTCTGCAGGTAATTGTTTATTCGAAATATCGTCTTTTACTAGATTATTTGCTGGTAGCGGTGTTGCCTCTATGACGGGTGGAGGAGTCGGCTCTCTTACTGGTGGCGGTGTCGCTTCCCTGACAGGTGGCGGTGTTGCTTCCCTGACAGGTGGTGGTGATGCTTCCCTGACAGGCGGCGGTGTTGCTTCCCTGACAGGTGGTGGCGATGCTTCCCTGACAGGCGGCGGTGTTACTTCTCTGACAGGTGGCGGTGTTGCTTCCCTGACAGGTGGTGGTGATGCTTTTCTGACAGGGGGTGGTGATGGGTCTTGAATAGGTTCTGGTGATGGTTGTCTTACTGGAGGTGAGGAACGTTTAACCGGCGGTGGTACAACCGCTTTCTTAGGCTTTGATGATGGAACAGGAACAGCTTTCTTAGGTTTCGGTGCTGGTGGCTTTTCAAATTGTTCTCTAGGTGAAGATTCCCCAAATGACTCTTGACGCTTTCGTATAAGTTGACTAGCTTCCTGTAAAATACAATTGGATAATAGCCTGGTTAATTTTTATTTAATAAATAATAGTAAATTACAGGGGCAATTGATATATCAAAGTTTTATTTATGCGACAACAAAGTAAAAATCATAAAGCTGGAAATTTTTAATATATTGTTATCAGTGAAAAACAGGTTGTTGAAACCAACAGCAACTAGTTATATAACAATCCTTTCTATGGAAATATAAACTTTCCTTAGAATATACACACAACAGTATGTGTCAATAAGTGTCAATACGGTTATAAAAAACGACTTTAAAGACAAGGAAAAAATTTAGCAATAAATCGATAACATAAAGCCTTAAACAGAAATTCGATGTTTCATTATGTGTCAATAAGTGTCTTTGAAACAAGTGTCTTTGAAACTTTGAAACCCAAAGTAGAAAATCATACATCTTAAGTGAATTTAAACCTTAAAACTTAGACTTATTTTATGATTTATCTGATCCAAATCGATTTAAGGAAATAAGATAAGTAAGTAAGATTTCAATATTTTGTACTCAATTTGGAGTTTAGTGCTCAACTAAGCGTAACGGCCATTTTAAATATATGAGTTGAAAACAACTTTACCTGTAACCTTCGCCTTCTATCTGAATCAGCTCTCTGTCTAAATTCAGCATCATCTTTTTGTGCTTCTTTCAAAGTTTCTTCGTATCTTTGACGCTCTATTTCACTTTTTTTATTTTGTTCTTGCAATGATTCCTTTCTTAAGAGAAAATATACAAAGCAGTATATAAGCATATAAGATATAAGAATTTAGTTAATTCCATATGATATAACCATTGAAAAGAACTTTTTGTGTCGAATATCAAAAGACTTTGGTCTATAAAAATAGAGATATCCCTAAAAAAAGGGATATAGTTGATATCCCTTTCGTTGATATGATAAAAAAAGACTGCTCAAATAAATCAGTGTGAGAGTACTTATTGCAATTACACACAGTATATAAGATTTTAGTTAATTCCATGATTTCTAGAATAATATTTGGGACAAGACGTTCTGATTAAACAGGTGCTTTGGTTATATAGTATGCTGTTTTATAACTTAAAACTTGTAATTCACCGAACATTATTATCAATAAGCATTCTTTACGATTTAAAAGTTTTAAAAGTTTACTATAATCATATACCGTTGTTTATCTATAGATTTTGATCGTTCTCTTATCATTTTATCTCTCTGCTCTGCTTCCTTTTTCTAGAAGAAAAAATTTTAAGGGTTTTTTAAATATTGGATTCGATGATAAAGAAACTTATTTGAATTGCGCAATATCTCGTCTTAATGTATCTATTAATAATGTAATAAAATTAGATTTGCTTAGTTATAGATATTACCCTTTAAAGTCCTGTCACCAGCTCTGCTTTAAAGTTATTTTTAATGAAAGAATAATCATCAAAAGCTGATATAATTTATATCTATAACGTTTTAGCTATAAACAAGTAATAATATTAATGCGGCTATGTTTTAGTGGCAAATAATCTTTTCAAACTTAAGTATATATTTAGTAACTGAATATAGAAGATGGAGAGTTCGAAGGTCAAGATAGTACCTCCCGATCAGCTCGTTCGCGGGACTCTTTTATTCGGTCATTTTGTGCTTGTTTCGCTTCATCTTCTTTCCTTACTTTTTCTTCTTTCTTTAGGATATTAAAAAAAATACTTAAGTTGTAATAAACTTTTAATCTACATAAAGTTTTGGGTATAAAAGGATTCTGAGGTGTTAGGAAAAGACTGGGGCTACAAAGATCAATAATTTTCTTTCATTGAAAAAACTTTTCTCATTCTCAAGGTATCTTTATTCAAAGTGGTAAAATAGAAAGAGACAAAATGTAAGAAACTGTTAATGATAGATATGTTAGATCCAGGTATAAGCCATCTTGATGCCATCACATCAAAGAAAAAATTCAATAAAAACTTTTTATGACCCCAAAAATGCTTAAGGAATGAACATGAAACTTTGCAGATAAAAAGATGGAAAGTTACAAACGAATTGAATGAATGCGCTGGCAGTATAATTTAATTTACTAGATCCAGGCACTTTTTTAAAAAAGGCTGGATCTTGCAACTTACAATTTATCTTACAAAATTGGAAAATAGTGAGTTGAATAATTTCAGGAAATAATTTTCAACTAGATCCAGTATACAACAGCTTTAATGACATCAAACCAAGATTAAAATCAATATTAATTGTGTAGCATAATGAATATAACATATTTAATCATTTTTTCACTTCACTATTCTCTTATTTCTTCAGAACAAAAAAAATTGTGAAATAAAGTGTTCATCTAAGTATTTGATACTCTTTTATCTAAAAAAAACAACATGTTGTAACACCTTGGAATCCCTTCAAAGTAATTAGGCAGTTCTGATTTTTTACATACCTCTCTTGCAGCCCAGAATTTATCTTTTTCTTTTGAGTCTATTTCTAAATCAGGTCTATTCTTTTCATAAACTGAACCCTACAATATTAAAAGTATACTTAAAAAACAGACTTATTTATATTGTTGCAATATCCAAGTCATTAAATGTTTAAAGTGCCTTTTCTATGCTATCCTTTTCTTTTATCATTATCTATAAGAAATAAAATAGAACAAATTCTCACAATTTTTCCTTGAGGTATAAATGCTTTAGGTTTTTCTTTATGAAAACTATAGTTAGCGCCGGATGCATTCTTTACTTTCTCCATTATAACATCTTCCTCGACATCATCTTCTGAACGAGCATTAATTTGAACATGAGCACCCTAATTTAAAGAAAGTGAAAAAGAAAAATATAACAGGTAGTATAAAAATATGGTCCATCAGCAAAGGATGGCTGATAATTTACATTGATACTACCAAAAATATTACAAAGAACATAGGCACCTCACAGTAAAACAAAAAAGTTTAAAAAACTTGTATTATACTACAATATTGCATACAGTCACTATACATTGTACAAGAATCATAGCATTGTCAATACCTATTAGTATTATATATATAACAATTTTTTACAACTAAATCAGAAATATTTGAACCAAACACATTAACATAAAAAATTATGAATATTACTGAAAAAAGTCTGTTAATATCACGCAAATGATTAGCACATTTCCCTTTAACTGTTGATGGAACACCTTCTCCTTGCTAAAAAGTAAAAAAATCAATTGAAGAATAAAGTTTACAAGTGCAATCTAATGCACAATCTACTATCTTATGTAATGAAAATGACAAAATATAATGAAAATAAGATCTCAAAAGTCTGCTTAAAATGGGGACTCTTGGGGGAGGAGGGTTGTGAAAATAAAATGGATAGTAGTTGGATATTTGTTTTCTATGCTTAAATTCATGAATATGTAATTTGATCTGAATGTTTGAATTGTAGTTTGAAAAGCACAAATGTATTGAAAATTTGGAACACTTGCCAGTTTTATGTTAGTGAGCTCTGAAACTTTCGCTGTGTGAGTACTACGTATAATCTGATAAATCTTTTGAAATATTATAATGGAGTATAAGAAAAACAAAGGGTAAGACTTCCATTCAAATTTTAGTAATATAAGGGTGGGGTCTATATAAAATGATATACGGAGTGAAAGAATGAAAAAGTGAAATATTTTTCAATAAATTCATATTTTTCATACCCAATTTATAAAAACAATTTTTGGTAAATTTGTATTTGGATCTGTTACGCGCAAGCCAGCATATAAAATTTTTCCACCACTTAAATCATCTACAAGTTCTTCAATGCCATCCTCTATACAAAAACAATTTTGTAATCTTGTCAATGTTTAAAAAAGAGTTAATTTTATATCTATATTAAATAAATAAAATAAATAAAAGTTAATTTATATTACAATATTATTATAGATGCCTTTTTATTTTATTACCTCCTTGACTAACCACTTTTAAATCAAAGGATTTGCCATCATAACCAAAAATACACCTAAAAAACAAAGAGTGAAATAAAACTTAAGAGGAATGTGGCAACTGAAATCCTGTGTATCAATATTCTTGTAAATACTATACCAGACTATGTAGGAAGCACGACAGTGACTGTAAATGGTATATAAAAATATATATCATTTGTGTTTAACAGTACAATTAAGGACTGGACTGTATTGTATATGAAATGTTTAATATATTTATAGCTGGTATTATGACCTCACTTTATACCTGTTAAAATTCACCTGCATATTAGATTTTGTCAGTCAAAAAGAAAGAAACAAGCTGTAAATATAAAACTATTATAAGTTTGTTCATAACTATACATATGTGGCAAATAAAAATAATTTTTAGTAACATAAAGTGCATATGAATTTAGGTTAATTCATATTTTCTACTTGGTAATAAAGGGAGTCCTGGATATTATACTAGTAAGTCTAAATACTATTTATATTATTTCTACCTTAGTCCTGATATCCATGTTAAGCTTGTTTGTTCTAGTCTTATTTATCTACTTTAACTGACGGTGTTTGTGAGGCCATTCTTTTGTTAGTGTGTGTGGTGTAGACCAGTGCAGTGTACTGTATGTGCCATGTATTCTTGGTCTGGTTTTATCTTACCGAAACTATTAGCTACATATTTAGGCGTATTTATTACATATTTATAGCTGGTATTATGACCTCACTTTATGCCTTTCTAGTTTCACTATCTCGTCCTCATTTTGAACGAGTTGCCATTTTAATATCTAATTTTTAACATTTCATTATTAGCCATGCTACTCTTTTGTAATTCTAAATTTTGATTGGTTTATATCGTGGATTTTAATGATAATATGCTTTTTGATTGGATATTAAAACATAGCAAATTACGCAAATTTCACAAATACAAAGAAAAGCATCCCCTAGGTATCAAAGAGTATCTTGATAATAGTTATTGATCTAAAAAATTATTCATTTCACATAAAGCTTCTTCAGGGTTTAATAAGTTTGTTATCTTGGTTGATCAACTGTGGGAAACAAGCAAGTAATTTTTTTAAGGAAATTTGTAATTACTACATAGTGTGAAATTAACTTGAAATATAAAAAAATTGCTTAAAGATAACTCACTAGAAAAGTTTTTGTTATTCTAAAATTTATATATAAAAAAAAAACTTTTCAAAACAACATCCAGTACCTTAATCTATATATACATTTTTCAAGAAAAACTGGCTGGAAGCCAGGGGAAGGGGAAGTCCTTTTATAAGGGAAGTCCTTGATCCAAGGTACTGTATTTTAAAGCTTTCATTTATGTTATGGTGATGTTTACAATTGTGCTTTTTATAAATTGCTCCCCAGACAACCTCCAACCACAAACATTGTTGTGAAAGTTTGAAGGGCTATCCATTGAGCTGCTATTATGGTTTGGTTATTTACGATTATTATCAAAAATTATTTTTTAACTTAAAAAGGTTGGAGCATTGTTAAATTGTAAGAGTAAGATGTTTATCAAACTGTCAAAATATAAATAAGGCTTTATGTGGTCGCAACACTAAGGCTAAGCAAACTGGAGTACAAATTAAAAATGCAATAAACAAGTTCACGGCATAAGACATAAGATTGTGAGCTAATGAATTCAAGATGAACTAATAAGATAAATAAACATATTTTTAACTGTTTACTTACCAGTCATTTTTTCCATTAGGATTATGAATCTCTTCCCATGCTTTTAAAAGTAAATCTTTATTTTTATTCAAGTTTAATGACATGTTGATCTACTGTGTTTACTTTTATATGGAAACCGTGTGATCATATACGCCTATTCCTTTTTCCCCATCTTTACTCTCGAACTGTTTAGAATATTTTGCTTATTATAATATTTATCACGATGGGGTTTCCGAATGATAACAATTAGTTTGGTTAAATAAATTAATTTAAACCAGGACTGAAAAATAAATTAATAAATAAATAAATTTATTTAGAAAGATTCTATAACAGAAGCTTGTGAAATGTATTGTCAATTACTATTTTTTGTTAATTCTTTATAATAAAAGAGCTTTAGCACTCCGTGCGAATTTTCACTGCGCTCAAATTTGCACTTCGTGCTGCCGCAAAGAGTGTAGGTCAGGAATAAGTTTCTTTGTACATTTCGGTCCTGAAAATAGAATAGACTGAAAATAGCAATGGAGAAAAGTATTTTTGTATTCCTGGAAGACATAAGCCAATCTACTGCATAATAGTTCACGGTTTACCAAAAGGGTTCAATAATGTCAGTCCTGTCCGTACGTCCGTAACGCTTTTTCTCAGTATCTGCTCATTATTTTTTTCTAATTTTTTGCATGATCATACAAATTATAGCTGTACTATTATTATTGTTATAACTTTATTTTACTTTGGTATTATACTATAAAAATAAATAATTCGTTAAAAGGGCATAACATTTATATACAATAAACTACCCTATTTACACCGAAGAAGCAAACAATAAACGAACAACTACACATTTTAAATTAGAAAAATACTGTAGAATATATATATACAAAATAATTAGAAATTTAAAAAAATCTTTTGATTCACATTACAGTACAGAGCGTCCTGGTATATATCTTTTGCACAGTCTGTATGGACAATCTGGTTTCCATTGCTAAATTTCAGCTTCTAAACATCTTGGAGAGTTTTTACCTTTAAGTTCTGTATTTGATGAAGGATTCATCAATTTATTGTTAATTTTATACTAATTATAATTTGAGGAAAAGTGGTCTTTACTGTCATTGACAGACATTCCATAGAGGCTTTTAAATATTTTTTAATAGACTGAACATGTATTGTAAAGGACTTATCTTTTGACAAAAGATTTTCAAAAGAAGAATTATTATCACCATAAACAAGTTTTAAAGCTCCTTTATGTAGCTTGTTGAATTTAATATTAGATGAAAGTCTATGAAAAAAAAAGAAGATAATACTTAAATTGCTATAAAAGATTTATAGACGTTTTCCGAAGATATGAAGATTATAATTCTTAAGAGAATGCTTACTTTTGACTTGCTTTTAAACAGATATATGAGACAAGTTTATCAAATTTTAGTTCACTGTCAATTGTGATTCTTTCCCTGATTTACCCTTCTAATATAATGATAAAAATGTGTTCATGCTTATGTCCTGAAACTATCAGAATATTTATCTGTATTTAAACCAATTTATTGCTAAATATAATGTTTTTCCAATTCTTCGATAATTACATTAGCTCCTGATCACAAACAAAAGGACTTATATTATCTGCCAAATTATAAACCCTAAATTTCTTTTAACATAATGATCATATTTAAGACAGATAATCAAATATGTAGTGCCAAAACAGATCTTTGGGTTATACCTAAAAGTGACTTAAAAAATTAAGGTTGAAGAAGATTGGTTTCATTTACTTGTTTGTATCTGTTTTTTAAATACCTGAGGACCAGATCTAATGAACTTTTGTTAAAGCCATGGCAGAGCATGAAGCCATTACATAACAATATGCATGAATTTTTGCACTAAGAAGGTTATAATTAATAGTGTCAAAAGATCCATAAGTGCGACTGCGTCAGAATATCCTTTGTTGTCATTTTTCCACTTTTCAATAAGTGACCAGAGAGTTGTTTGTGTACTAGCTAGAAATCTTTCTGTATCCACATGAAAAGGGTGATAAAAATTTGTCAATAAATATTACAATTTTTTTGTATCAGTCTTTCAAATACTTTTAGTACTGTTGGCAGCACACTGACTTGCAGGTAGCAACTTGTAGGTAGAAGTTACATCTGCCAATTTCAGTACTATTGGGAAATTGCATTGGGTAACTATTACTTATGAACCTTTACTTTCCTCAGATACCATATTTAAACATTTTGCAGGAATTTATATATATATATATATATAAATTATAGATTTATGCAGGGATGTATTTTTTAAATGTTTCAATATACACTTCAAATTTTTAGACAAGGTGTATCTTTAAGGAGAAACTTTATCACATCGAAGATTTAACGAGGAAACTGCATAATCCAAAAATATTTGAAATGTATTCACTTATTCCTTCTCTTCAGATATAATTTTTCCTTTTTTAACTAAAGTTATATTTGAAGATAGATTACATTTATAACTAATAAAGGACCTTCAACCTTCAAGATAAAAAAACCCGTAAATAAAATTTTGAATACACGCTTTTTCCCAAAAAACAAAATTTAATTTACACTAGTAAAAAAAAATTATTTTCACGGAATTTATCTTTCGCCTTGTAGTATTTCGGATTGGAGTATTTCAAAAAAGTATACTTTTACACTGAATGAGCCATTTCTGAGAATCTAATTTTTGCTGAATTTAATTTAGAAAATATTTCATGCGAAGGGTTTTTAAAGTCAATCAGAAAATTAATATATAAGAATATTTATGATTTACGTTGTTTTAAAGCAAGGATCACAGAGCCATTTTAATTTATCGTTGCATTTCTTAAAAACTTTTCTGGCACTCTTTCGCACATTATGTGGAACCATTCATTGCATTGCAAGCATTCTATCAACTGCATATCACGATTTCGATTGCTATCACAATGCATAATATTATATATTTGATGTTTTGTATGATCTTTTATGTAACCAGAAAATAGGCTATCAAATTATTGTACTTTACCAGGTTTCTAATTTAACGTACTGATAGCAACCCAGTGACAACCACCATCGTGTAATACTTGTACTAATTCTTTGTTTTTCAAAACAACGAAACCATTTGCTTGTCCTAACAACGTATCTTGCAAAGCGTGAGATCTGTTGTATTGTATTTTTAGCATTTGCTGTAAGACATTAAGAACATTATCAGACAACATTCTGTTATCGGAAACGTCTTTGAGGTCACCGGCTTTAAACATTGATTGTTGTTGTTATCTTGACTTGATTCATCACAGCCTCTATCTTCCATTATATTTATTATTGGAATGGTGTCTGAAAAACATTTATTTCAATTTAATAATTTTGTTTTTTTAAACGTTTTTTCCGTAGGTTTTTAAAGGTCGAAATAACATAAAGGTTGAAATAACATAAAGGTCGAAATAACATAAAGGTCGAAATAACATAAAGGTCGAAATAACATATAAAGACAACATATTATTATCGATAATTAGTAAAAAAAAATGGTAAAATTAAAACTAGTAAGTACGTACCTGTACTGATGTAGTTAACTGTTTTTTTTCAAAATTTTTTTGTTGTAGTTTTATAAACTGAATACTTTATTGTTTGTTCGATTTCATGTAATTTCATGACTTCGTAAGCTTCTTGCAAAGACAAAGCAAATTTACATTGCTTGGAGTTTTTACCTAAATAAACATATTCCAATATGAAAAAGGAACTGAAATAATTTGAAAGGAAAATTAATTATAATGATATATATATAAAAAATAAATATTTATTACAAAAAGAATATTACCACAACTCCATGAATTTTTCTTTATCCTTTTCCGTACTCATTTTTTAAACCAATTTGTTACTGAAAAGAGATAAGGAAATTGCTTACAAACGTTCTATCCAAAAGAAGTAAAAGTGAAAACTTAATGAAAAAAAACTTTAAAAAAACGTATACAAAACTTTATAAACTAAGTAACCTGAATTAGAATAATATGATTCAAATTAATTTCTCAAAAACTGATAAATCCTTAATTTAATTGTCACACGTGTTTTTCATTTTCACTTTTATACCATTTTGTTTTATTTCGCGGGTTTTTGCACGTTGTACTATTATTGTGACGTCATCCATTTTAGAACAAAAATATGAAGGTACTTTCATGAGGTGTTATTTAGCGACAACCATATTTAATCGCACGTTGTACTTGCAGAACATAGGGCGCTATTGCACTTTCGTACCCCCCTATTTTTTTCATCGATTCTGATAGTCCTTCATACACTGATCAATATTTACAATAGAACTTATATCTCTAAACGAACAGAAAGGTCCCAAAATGACCCCTGAAAATACCATTATGACTCATGTTTTTACTTAAACAACA
>JAUELD010107422.1:3010-13150 GCA_031471615.1 Aglantha digitale | reverse complement strand
GTATATAAGAACAAGTTTCAATTAATTTTTATTCAACTTGAATAAAAAATAATTATATTGTTTTCAACCAACAATTTTTATCATGATAATTTTCAATATATTATCAAAAAGAAGATTTTAAAAAAAGTTTATTTTGCTACTATTTGATATATATTATATAAGATAATATATGTGAGAAAGTTTAGGTTTTTAATTGGATTATTTGTTTGCTTTGATTTTTTTGTTTGAACAAAATTTGTATATAAAGAAAGTATTAAAATAAAACAAAAAATGTAAAACATTCATATCACATGTATTATATACTTGATCAAAGATTAAACATGCTTGATTTGTCTGTCTTATAGAGGTTGCATATATTTTTGGGATGAAATATTATTGTCCATGATAGACAGGTGTCCGTCTTATAAAGGTCAAAATGCATTGAAAATAGGTTGGCCGTTCCGTTAAGTGTCCGGCTTATGAAGGTGTCCGGTATGACAGGTTTGACTGTATTCCTTTTTCCCTTTTGAAATTCTTTAATAAAAGTATTTGATTTTAATTTAAAAGTATGATTATAGACCTGTTTTTTGCCAAACCTACCCACAATCTGTTTTTCTCCAAATTCAATAGCAGAAAAAATCAAAAACAAAAAACAAATCGAGAGAGGAAGAGAGAGCTTCTTCACATTACTAAAATAAAACTTACATATTTTTGTTTTCCTCCTACATTAAAAATTACAACCTGATGTTTTTAGAGATAATTTGGGACACTATTTTAATAGAGACCTGTGTGTACTGTTTTGAGATTTAAAACTTGGGAAAGAAAAAGTTTATTTCAGTGAAATATTTCTTTTAATAAGATTTGAAGATTTTCAAGTTGGGCCTAACTTTAATTGTTAAGGATTCCCTTAAAATATTTGATTTCATTAGTAAAATTTTCATTAACATTAAACACAATGTTACTGTTACACAACATGAAAAATAAAAATACTGTTACAAAAGTATAATGATGATTATATAATGATTCTTTGCTAATTACTTATATTTTTAGTTCTAAGCAATTCTCAATTTTGATTACATTGTTTTTTTCATATTTATTTTAAAACAAAAAGTTTTGGTAGATTAGTTTTATTTTCCAGTATACCAGTATTGAAATGACCTGTCCCATGGTCCCATCATACCTAGAACATTTTGAAACCTTTTTTTTTGCAATTTTAATTTTATTTAGGGTCCCGGAAATCAATATGAGTTACGTATGATCAACTTCTTAATAAATGAATTTCTGCTGAAACTGAACTATAAGTTAACTTCTATAACATTTGCAGAGGAAGTTGGTAGTCAGGTTGGTTGGTTTTGTACTCACATAGTCATCATTGTTTTAAAGTTGTACAATACTAATAATTACAAACCTTATTCTATCTTATACTTACTATATTATATTATAAGCTCTGTATCACCATTCCATACTATGTTTATAGATAACAGACACCTTTTGTCATCTAGTACTTGATAGCTAAGCTTTTTCATTCCCCTGTTTTATTTTATCTTTTCTCTGCCCCTATTTTATTCATCATCTATTGATTAGTCTTTTTTTAAATTGTATTTTTCAATAACAAACAAAAGTTCTTTATAAATGAATTACCGAAAACTATAGCCCATGGGCAGCCTAGACATCAAAAAGATACTAGAAAATAGCTTTTTTTTTACTCTTGTTGTTGGAAAGGTTATTTACTATTATTATCACCTTGAAAACTTGAACAACCTAAACAAATGAAGTAATCTCATTTGGTAACAATAGGATAAAAATCAATAACAATAAAATATTTTTATTAATCAAGGACATGGATGATTGGGAAGATGTAGGTTTAAATATAAGCCAACCTCCTGATATATTGTCGCTATTACGAGATTATTCTAAACACACAGTGGATCCTATACACATGAGAAATCAAGAAGTGAAACAGCTGCAGGAAGAAATTTGCCAACTTGTGAGAGTTTTCTTGTTTTATTTCATTTCCCTATTTCCTATAAAACAAGATTGAATTCATGTAGGGTCAGAAAACTTCACATAATTGAGGCAGATTGCCTAATCATTGTTTATAAAGAAGGTCATTTATCCAAACAAAAGCTGGTAAAAATTTCAAGTTTTTGTTCAAGAAAGATTAATTACCAAAAAGTTTAATTTTGATGAAGTTACTGTTTACAAGGAAGTGATTTTGGCAAAGCATACCAGATGATGAGCTGAAAACAGTTTCTCAACTGCCGGGAGGTTTTACAATCATTATGGCAAGGTTTAATTTCAGAAGATGACATCAATAACCAAGGTTTTCAATAACATCATTAAAGTAAATTGTGAAAACCCTTGATTTTAAAGAGATGCCACATTCTTTCTCACACAACGTAAAGTTGAATATTGAAGTAATTCAAATGTTATAAAAGTATTACCACTCAGAGTATTAGCTAATTCATTAAAAATATATGAACATATGAAAAATATATGAAGTTTTGCATCGAATTATCAACTATTTTCACATGAATGTTGCACACATTCATACATTTGAAGAAATGGAAGTTGCGCGTACAAAGTAGTTTTGTTTATCAACTTACACATACATGCTTTTAAACCATTTGTCTAAGTGCAGATCTGGTTAAATCTGGACAAAGATAGATATTTTTTTTATACCCGATTGGTACTGCTAAAATCATTCAGTAAGTAACAAATTATGTTGTTTTAGACAGCGCATACACAGAAATTAGATGAGACCATTTCGAAACATGAAGAAGAGAAGCAATTGCTAATCCAACAATTAGAACATTTAACGATGTATGATTATTGCTCTTGCTTAAAACTGCTTTATATTTTTTGATTTTGTTGTCATTCATTCATTTATGCTTATAAAATGCGTAATTTCATGACTTTGTATAGTTATTTGAAGTTTGAGGATCTTCTTTCATTCATTTTTTGTCTTATTTTAGAGAAAAGAATAAAGCGGAAACAGCTAATTTACTACTACTTAAAGATATCCCTGATAATTTTGTTGTTGAAAAAGAACAGATTAATGCAGAACATGGAGACAAAGAAGAAAAGTCAGAAGAACTTTCTGACAGTACATCATTACCTAGCACAGATGAAAACATTGATGATAGTTTAGAAGAGCCTGATAATTTAATAGAAACTTTTATAAGTGCACCCATCACAAATTTAGTTGCAAATAAAATTGTTGAAATGCCAGAAAAAGATAACTTGATTCCAAAAAAAATTACCAAGGTTTCTCGCAATGTTCTTGAAAATAAGCTTGACAATCTAAATACTTCAAACTATCTTTCTTCACGTTTTGTAGATACTTTATTTTCAATGGTTCATTCTAGAACAGAGTCAAGGTTAGCGCAAGAGGTTAGTGGTAATATATTATTAAATAATAATTATGAGATTAAGTAAAGTAAAAGTAAGAAAAGATGATAACAACAAAGTTTATCAATGAAAAATTGATTATGTATTATATACATATATATCAATTCTTGTTTTTTAGGTTTTAAGAGGTGTATCTTTATCACCTGTAGAAGTTATTGCCAATGCTTTACCCAATGTTATTCCTAATGTACTTTTAAACAAGAGAGAGGTAAACCATATATTCTGTTACATTTTCTATTCATAACAAATAGATTCCTTTTCAAAATATCATATATTTTACTTCTCACCATTAGTGTGTAATGTTTCAAGCAATTGGCTATTAGTGTTAAATTGGTCAGTCTTATTTAAACATTGTTTTTCATTAATACAGAGATGATTTTCTCGAATTATTGTATTGCGAATGTTATTGATATCAATTTGTATATTAAAAAAATATTTCTCAGTATGTTTAGCTGAAGAATAGGATAAAAATGTCATCAATCATGACTATTTCTATTTAATTTTCACAGAACTTGTTATAGGAATTGATACCACTTATTTTGTGCGCAGTTTTGTTACACGAAGACACAAGCACACGTGATGAGTTGTTGCACTCCCTATTTAACTTGATCAAGAAACCTAGTAAAGAACAAAGGTAAATCACAGGGAAGCATTTTTATTTTAACTTGATTACATTATTTTAGATTTTTTATTAATTTTGATATAAATTTTTAGGCTTATTATTTTGAGTGGATGTGCTGTTTTTGCTCAAAAGGTGGACCCATCACGCATAGAAGCAGAATTGTTACCACAGTGCTGGGAACAGGTATTTTTTAATTGTTATTGTTATTACAACCCAACTTGTATAAGGCATTGCTTAAGTATTTCTGTTTACTGTCTATTTTTCAGTTTATTTAAAGTATAAGTTTCATACTTATTTAAGTTTTGTTAGATTGTGTTTTTCAGTTGCTTCACTTTGGAAATCTTTAATTTTCTTTTAGATATCACACAAATATGTTGAACGGAGGATTTTAGTTGCTGAAACATGTGGATTTATCAGTCCTTATGTACCAGTATGTGAACAGCATTTTTAAAGTCTAATAAAAAATTAAGCCTTTTTTGTTGAAAAAATAATAATAATATTTACGAATCAAAAAAGAAGTTATATTCACTTCTCGAAATTAAATTAACAATAAAGTAGCTGAATATGCCCTTCGAATACCTTTATGCTATTTCACTCATTTTTTTATTTACTTTACTTTCTGACACTGTAATATCATCCTAAGATTTTAGATTTTCCTATACGTTTTCTATATGATTTAAATTGGGAAAAGAGCCAGCGAAGTGTTGGGTCACACTACCCTTTCTACATCTCTTAGCATATTAATATATAGGATGTAAATAAAATGATTAAATTCTAGGTTGAATTAAAGAGTTCATTAATATTTTCCATGTTATCTCAAATGCTTCAAGAGGATCGTTGCGAAGAAGTGAGAAAAGCGGTTGTCAAAAATCTTGCTCTAAATCTTATTAATATTGAAGACGAAAGAAAATATTACCAGGTACAAATTTAAAGTTTCATTTCTTCATTTTTATCTTTCGACTTACCTGTTGAAAGATAAAAAATGAAGAAAAAATCAACTATACTGTTCAACTTAACTCTATTTTTTAAAAAAAGCTTTTATATCTTGATATAATCGAGAGAGGAAAATGCAGTTACATGTATATGTAGGTTTTAACAATAATTGTTTTAAATTAACTTAAAAATATAGTGGGGTCAACTTTTACTGATTTTCAAATAAATATTCAATATGGATTTTTTTTAGACATATGACTTGTTTAAACTGGTTTTAGAAGATGAGGAGGATACAGTTGCCATGGAAACTAAAAACTACCTTTTGCCAATTATAGCTGTATGGTCAAGTAAACTTGTCATATTTCAGTCGCATTTACTACAGAATTTACTGAAAACTTGCTCGAAGACATTAAAGGTATAGTTTTGTCACTTTGTTAGGTATATGGTACTCACGTTGTGCAAACAGTTAAACCTTTATAAGTAGGAGCAAATAGAAGAAGCACAGTTTGTTTGACAAATTTATCATTTACATTTATCAAATTTAACATTTACATTTATTAAACAAACTGTGTTCTCGGTATAGTTGACGTTAGTTAGTCTTGACACGTTTTTATGTTAGGACTTTATGTTGTATTTTTTTTTTGTTTCTTAACAAAGTACTCCACTGTAAACTGTTTGTGTTTGCCTGTTACATTTATGGCAATACTTAAAATTTCGTTTGTAGAATTGGCATGAAGCTAATATCACCAACGCTACTATGGGAGAGTTGACTGCCTGCATATATTCTTCGGAGAGACATTTTAGCAATTATATTGATTGTCTAATACGTGTTGTAACTATGATGTTTATAGATTGCCTGAACACAGGTAAATGTTTGATTTAAGGGAAAATACATATATTTTATATAAATTATGACCATAATGATCAAAGTTTTTGACTGTTTGCTTTCAAAACATTGTCATTGTCAAAGGAAACAGTTCCCTAGCTATTACTACTCTACAATATGAGTGGGCGCCTCCTACTATCTCTAAGTTGTCAGGCGTTTGACAGAGTAAGCATGCAGCACCTGTATTAAATTCTTTGTTTGACTTAACCAGGAGTTAGGGAAATAAGCACCAGAAGGCTTTTTTTACAAAACACAATTTTTTGACTGTGTTGCCTTGTGACATCAGTTGTTAAAAAGTTTAAGCAAAGAGAAATTATTCATTTAAAAATTTTTTTTCAAGAGTGATTGTTTTCAAAAAGAGTTTTTCCAGCCAACGTCAATGGCATAAATTAATTAATTCATTAATGAATTAATTCATATTAATTATGACAGTGTTATACTAACAGTTTTGTGTTATACAAGTGCAACATCTTGATGGTCTCAAAACAAATTACATACTTAAAATATCTTTATAATAATTTTTCTTAGCTCCATTCAATACAGTTTACCAACCTGAATACCAATATAAAGCATTATCAGGTAGTTAATTTAAATCATGAGTATATTTGATAATGATAAAATAATCTGTTCATTGGTGAACCTTATTTATCTGTGGCTAACACATTTAGGGATTGCATGAAGATAAATATTCATAGAGGTAAAAAAAAGTCACACAACCTGATTATTCTCAAATAATTTTGATGGGGGGAAATTTGGCTAGAATATAATTTCCCACCTCTATCTCAAGATCCTTTCATCAGATTGTTCTATTTTTGTACATAGTTAGAGGCAATAACGAGGTACAAGTTGACCTAAGTTTTATTATTCAACCAACATTTTGAACAGTAATTAGTAAAATGAAACATAATTATGATGGCGTTATAACAATGCTAAATTCGACAAGGTTTCTGATAAGGTAATAATAATGAAAATACATACAGTAGTATACATATTTAACTTCATTTTTCTTCCCTTCTTATTTGAAATTAATATATTGACACAATATTTTGATATTTTTACATACAAAATACAAAAGAATGATTTTTAAAAGGAAAATATAATCAATTTAACAACGATTAAGTGCAGCAAGTTTTCGAAGAAGTTTTTTTGCCTTGAATTAAATTCTTGAACATTAAAGAATAATTACTGGGAGTCCAACAGTCATTTTTTTACATGTTTTCTTCTGTTTTCATAAGTGCTACAAAAAATGTTTTAATGTTAAAGCAAAGACTTCAAAAAGTGTGAAGAAATAGCTGAAAGTCTAGGTTTGTTGTATATTCTATATTAGTCTTCCTGAGTGGTTCAATGATAGCGCTTTGAAATTTAACTGGAAGTTTTGTGATTCAAGCCCTATTATTAAAATATACCAGAAACTTTTGATTTCAGCAAGTTGAACTTTTCATTCCTTCATTTCTCCAAAATTTAGAGCGAAGGTTACCAACGATGAAAAACAAATTAGGTGATGTTCATACTATATACGCAAATGAGAACAAATTATCTTGCTTAGTAGAGGAATTTGATCAATACTGGGATAACGCTACTAAAGAATGTTGGCCCAGCATTACCTGGTTATGTAAAGAATGGTATGAATTAATATCAATCGTGTAACCAGGCTCATATTCTATTATTCTATTATATAATAACTTAACATCTCACACCTGTAGGCATTTCTGCTTGAGTTTACTGTTTTTTGAGATTTTTTGAAGAGTATATTGTTTTTTTAGTTTATCGAAAGCATGTGAAATGAGTGGTAAGATTTTACTTTTTCAACTTTCTTTTTCAACAAGTTGTTGTTGTTGTAAAGGCTGCATAGAACTCTTGTATTAAAAAGCAGAAACTATGCTACCACTTTTTTGAACAATAAAAACTGTGGCTAAGATCTTTCAAGTTCATTGTTAATCTTTGCTTATTGAAACAGTTGTACTAACTATCGTTAACTATCTCAATTCTAGGAATGATGTTAAACAATGAGAATTTTATTGAAAAAATGAACTGCTATCTTCTCACTATATGTCGGATATTTGGTAAATCATTTACAAACTCAAAGGTAAAATTCATTTGAGTTTATAAAACAATTATCTAATACTCAATATACATTCAAACCTTAAGGCAGAAATATGTTATTAAAACACAATAAATTAAAGTTTGGCGCTATAAAAAATTTAAACTGTTTCACCAGCTGGCAGCTATCTTGATTTATGACTCATTTAATATATGGGTTAGTTGTTTATTGCTTTAGATCATCCCTTTTTTTGAGAAACGTTTACGAGACACAGGTGAGAAAGATATTTACTAATTGTCATAATTTTATTTCTTGGAAAATATATCTTGAGAACGAAATAAGATTTTTCAATTGAGAAAATTCTATAACAAAACAAGATTTTCACGTTGAGTTAAAGAATTTTTAAATCTTGTTTTATGTCTTTTAAATAAGGAAATAAAATATAAAAGTTATTGCAATCTTTAATCATCTGGGGGCGAAGAATGGCTGATCTTGGAGGTTGTAGTAGAAACTATGACGTGCATTTTTTATCTATCTTCACTAAGTCTACCTAAAAACGGTTTGCCATGGCTCAGGTTTAATTGAAAAACACTGAAAATCTTTTCTTTGCTAATTTTCAGTAACCATAAACACGCTACTTTTTAATTAAGATGTTGATTTTGTTGATTTCATTGTTTTTGAATGTGCGGTGGATGGCGTTAGGCTCGTTTTTTAAGATTTAGTTTTACATCACAAAATCTTGTTTCAATTAGTATTTACAAATATTTTTCTAAAATATAGATTATTTATAATGTATTTCTAATGTCTGTGACATGTCTGTTTAAATGCTTGTGTATAGGTGTGTTCTCATGTTTCAGGTGAATTTAGTGATTCGCCACCATTATCAACACCATTACTAGCCGTGTTCTTATGTGGTGTTTTGACTGCATTTAATGAGGTAGGCGGCACAAATGATCAATTGAAACATGTATTGAGCGATCAACCTAGATTCTTAGATACATTATAAGATGCATTTTTATTATTGCTGTGTATCTAATTGATTAGCTTTTTATGTTAAAGTTCAATTATTGCCCATTTTCTGTACATTGCCACTTTGTTATATATCACTCTATGATGGAAAAAATAAATTTTGTCATGTGAATAAAAAATAAATTAGTCCTTTCGATTTATGCTAAGACAAAAATTGCCATCGGTAAAATTGTTTCTGTCAAACGTATTTTAAAAACAATTTACATACGAAGGGCGTTTAAAGCTTCTAAATATTTCTGCTCGCGTAAATATTTAACTTATATTAACTTAGATCTATAACATTTCAAATGTGCACCCTACAGTTATTGAATTAAAATCATGTCATCTGTTCTCCGGTATTTGCTGAATCTTTTGCTGTTTTTGTTGTATTGACAGGGGGAACAAGAGAAGCGATTGTTTACATTTATCAAGCAATGCTTGTTAACCATCTCAACGCAGCATCTGTGCAACAAGAATTTATTGATCGCCCTAAAAATACTATGGTATAAAATCAATGTTAATGTCTTTTATTTTTTCGCTGTTTTATTAAGAGACAAACGAGTGAACCTTGAGATAATAATACTCATAAAGTAATACTGTGATTGGGTTCAATCATTAATTAATAACACATAAGAACATTTCTGTTTGCAGTCACTTGCAGCTTACATCTAGGAAATAAATAATGAACTGGGTGAATTTGAATCCACTTAAGAAGTGTTTCTGGTTTGTTTTTCTATAGGTCTACTTCTAACTATACTGAACCTCAGAACTGCTTCATAACTTGCTTCTTTGTAGCAATACAGATTATAGCAATACAGATACTAAAATACAGATTGTTCGATTGAGTAAAATATCAAAAACTTACATACCATAATATAATAACTCACCTCAATGTTTACCTATTTGTAGTAATAATGCAGTGCTCCAAGTTGGTATTGTACAGATGTTACGTGAGACATTGGTATATCCTGTTGCTGATGTAAGGATAACAACAGCTTTGGCGTTTCAGGTAAAACATGTTTGATAAGTAAAATAAGTATGGTTAAAGTTTTTTGTCAGTACATACATGTCTCTACACCTATTCTTTAAACTTTCCCTGGAAAATACTGTAGTACTTGTGTAGTAAAATACTTTCCCTGGTAAATACTGTCATAGTGTAGTACTTGTGTAGTAAAATACTTTTCCTGGTAAATACTGTCATTCTGTAGTACTTGTGTAGTACAATACTTTCCCTGGTAAATACTGTCATACTGTAGTACT
>JAUELD010107200.1:0-10960 GCA_031471615.1 Aglantha digitale | reverse complement strand
ATTTACCCCGAGTATTTACTTATTATCCGCCCTTCAATTTAACACTCAACCCTTCACTGTGTTTGTTGCATTAACTTTTTAACATGATCGTACGTATCATCTTATGTCAATAGCAAACCGTTATTTTGTAACTGTAATTCCACCTTTAGCCGGCCCTCTTCTGTCAATTTCGCAAAGGCTTCTTACTTATTTGTCAAAACAAAAGGCTGATCTTTTTACATCGAAGTATAATAGAATTGTTGTTAAAAAGACAGCTCATATATATTTAAGCCACAAAATGGATGTTTTTGTATATGACACAGGAAACTTTTAAGCAAATCTTGTAGACACCAAGGCGCCTTCATATTAGCAAAGACGAAGAAAAAAGTTTTTATATAATTTTTTTAATATATTAAATAAAAAAAAGTAATTTCCTGATATAAAAAAAAATATCGATTAAAAAAAAATTAAAAAAAAAAAAGAAATATAAAAATAGAAAATTACTTTGCAGTAATGAATAGAGCTCTTAACAATGCTGTAAAACTACTAATGGTTTCCCTCAATTTGTGACAAATTACCATTCATTGTAATTATGAGATTAAAGTTAATTTTTCGTTTTGCGAAAGTTTCACGAAGATTATAGAAAAGCAAATTGCTGCCATTGATAGAGATTTCTCTGCAAATAGACGTCATAAAACGTTAACAAATTTTATAAAGACTACGTACGAACTTGCAATGTAAATATTGTGATTCTTTTCATTACAAGTTCGGACTTAGGCTTTTATGAAACAGCCCGATCAAATTACTTTGTTTATTTAGATAGAAGAATTGCACGAGTTTTGATCATCAAGTTTATATACAGAATATGTCGTAACCTTAATTTGAGGTTATATCAACACAAAAACATATTTTTATTTCATTATTGTAGCTCCTAATGTATATAACATTTTATTTTTGTTGGAGAACAACTAGATGTTATAATGACTTAACAAATAGTTAAACTTCAGTGAAATCAACGTATGTGTTTCCGGGGTTAAACTTTAGTGCTGTAAAACATTCGCCAGCAACAACATCGGGAAATAGTTACAACAGACAAAGTAGCGTGTCGTAAGAGCAAGCTCTTAGTTCAATCACATCGAATCTTATTATTTCCTATTGTTTTGCAATCACCGGAGTTCTTTGGATAATGACTTCTGTCTTACTTCGCAAGTATTCCTTTATCAGCTGGAAATCCGCATTTCCATTAACAGGAATTAAATTTAAATAACTCTTTATCCTTTAAATGAAAATAAATGTATTTTTAAATCAGCAAGAGGGATATTTTTACGGATGCTCTTTAGTCAAGTTTAATTTCCCCTTGCCTTGTCTCTGACGTCATTACATAAACAGTTGTCAATGTCACCAACCGAAACTGATGACTAGCAAACGTAGTTCTCATGTATGTGTACATAGTCGGCAATTATGCGAACATAGTTGTAACTTATGAAGACGTAATATACAGCTGAGAGGAATGAGAACAATGAGTCTCTATCAATGGCAGCTTGCAAGAACATCGAAAGATCGAATATCAATGAATCCCCATAGATTAGTAACACCAATTGAGTTTTATGTTGGATATAATTGCTTAATTAGACAGCACTTAATTTAAATGTTTCTAATAGCTTACTTAATTATGTTTTTATTTGATTCAAACATTTATAAATAAAAATAAACCACATTTAATTTCACCTAACTAAATGGATGTCGAAGTGGCACAAATTAACCTTGGAACTGTGTGTTTTGACATTCAAAATATACGTAGTAGCGATTTTATCGATATATTTACAGACAAAAAGATATCTTTCTAGTTCATAGTTTTGGGCTGTTTTAAATGGCAAGACAAAAATATATTCAAATAAAATTCTAATAACGGCATAATTACAGTAAAAGTAAATTATTAGAAATTATGCTTTTCCGAAATAAGGATTGATGCGTAAGTCTTGATATTTCTAATGAACTATCTATCGGCTCAGCCTTGTGGCGAGTTAAGTCTCGTGAACTTAGGAATCGAATTAATAGTCTCGTTTCCAATCTCTGCCCGGTGTTTTTTTTACAATTATACTCGAAAAACCTTAAAAAAGGGTATTACGTTTATTAAGCCATTGTTTGGTAACTATTAAATATAAAATATATTTTTACCTCCTAAACTGTCATAAATCAAATTTTATTTACTGTGCGGATAGGACGAGTATATATCTAGTTGTTCCCTACGTTACAGGAAACCAATTCAGGAAAGCTGATATTACCTTTAATTAAGAGCTGTTTAATTAAATTAACATTAACTTCCATCAAGCAAAACAGTATGATTGTTCTTATTCTAATTTAGACGAACCAATAAATAAGAATTTATATTCATGAATTTATTCCATCAATAATGACAGGTCAGTTGTTATAGTGTTGCGTTAGCATTGTGAAATAACTGCCGCTACTAATACAGTACTAATCGATATGATGATTACGTCAACAACATATTATTAAAACCAACTTAAATATATATTTTAAAATTAAAAACTAAGATTGAAACCTACAATCGTGGACATTATTTTTTGCGCAATTTTTTCACTGTTTGTAGTTGTTCACTCTACATAAAATGGGGATTTAATGAAAATTCCAAAATCAATTGAAATTCGAGAAACCTGATGGAACTTGACTGCTTCTGCTTATTTACTTAAGGTGCCTTGTTACTAGACTTCAATGAACACTGAAGAAGAATAGCATTGGAAGGCTGGAGTCGAGGTTGACTAATTACCAACTTCATTTTTACATAATGTCAGTACATATTGCATATCTACAAAATTACTACTTATAGAAAAAATACATTAAAAAAATACATCAGGTTTTTTTAATTAAAATATATACGTAAACACACTATATGTTGACAAGAAAATTATTTGGTCGACTTTGCGAGTCCACACTTTATACGAAATTAAAATATTATAAATCTACTAAATATAAAGCGTTAGTTATTACCATTCTTCTTAGAAAGATATATACAATCGTAGAAAAAATAATTGAGATCAATCCCTTCCAATACAAATCAATGTTTCGAAAATAGTTTTTTTATTGATATAAGGGTAACTTGGAGCAACATTGATTTAGAGGCTGGGGGAGATAACAATATTTTCTCCGTGATTTCAACAATTTCACGCAAACGTTTAATGTTGGATGAGCGAAGCAACTCCCATAATGGCAATACCAGTTAACAGAGCAAATATTTGCTTCATAGATTCCCTAAAATATGAAACGAAGTTATGATTATATCAGCATTTATAATTATTTCACTTTTAAAGCACGCTCGGTTAGGATGCTGTTGCTAAACGTCGCAATAAACTAATTATGTAATTTGTTTATTTATTAAGACTAACTATAGCTATACAGTATATATAATCTTTCCAATTCTAATTCAGTGTTTACTAACGCTCAATATAATGCGTGAGACGTTATTGAAAGTCTAATGGCAGTAACATACAATAATAGGAGTTAAATAAAAAACGAAAATAGCAAACTAGATATAAAATTTAAAGATTCTCTTACATCTAGTATGAATGAATATAGCTTTTCATGTGCGAAATGTGTCACTATGGGCAACTAAGTAATTCCATAATTAACAAACTCAAGAGATCAGTTCAGATCAGTATTTATCAAGCATGGCGCAGTCAGTTTAAACGTTGTTACTATGGCAATTTCTGAACATCTAAATTGACTGTGTAGCAAGAGTAAGGAGTAATTTATATTCAGCTTTATCTAAGAATTGGAATACTTTTGTTGATAGTTTGTTAGAATATTCTCAATTTGACACCGTAGCCAACAACATCCAAATAATAGACTATTTTACTGATAAAGAACTATTTGAGAATCATCACAAAGTATCATCACAAAATTTAGATCTTATACACGTGCAAAAAGCAAAAACGTATTTACATATTCCAGATGGATGAAAAAATTTATTATTAAAACAAAATGGTTGATTCTCAGCAGAGTTAATCAAGTGTAATTATATGATTATCTAATCTAATTAAGATATAATCATAAAATTGATTCATGGAAAAAAACTGTGCAGCTACGTAGCTACAAGAAAAAGGTTTTAAATTATCCTAATTAAACAAAAGGGCTTTAGGATAGGTTGGATGTAATTTTGTTTGGATAAAAATATCATTGATATACAAGTAAACACATATGATAAACTGATTTCCATCCAATAGACCTACTAGAAATGATCTCAAATCATTGACGTCATATACCGTTTAACTGTTTACTATCTGATAGCTCTATCAGATCATTACATCCTCAGTTAACAAGAAAAAATATATCAATCCCATTTTATTTTAAATCTCATATTGTTAAATATATATTTAAATTGAAATCAACGAAGTCTTAAAAGTATAAGAGGATTTTAAAATATAGGTCGCAAGGTATTTATGCACGACGTGATGACGTAATATCTCGTCATCATCATTAGCAAGCCCCCCAAAAAGATTTCAGGGCATTACTAAATGGAATATCTTACAGCGAGAAGGTATGATATGGGAGAGGTATAAAGATTTCAGGGCAATGTTTATTGAACCAACACTTGTAAGATAGTAGTACAAGATTTAAATGATTAAAAGATTTTTAAAGCACTAATTACATGATGACCATCGGTTTTTTATATTGCTTGCATAATCTTCTTTCTCTTCTCAAAGCTCCTTATCCCGGAATAAATATTGATCCTATTATAAGCTCAGTATGTAGCTGCTTACAAAATTACCTACCTCGAAATGTCAATCAAATTCAACTTAAAGTTTAAACAATAAAAAATCATATCAAATATTGGCACATCGTGTCAACGTAATGAATAAAACAAGAAAAAAAAATTATTTATAAAGTCTAATATTGTATTACGGAATTTTTCATGGTTTTTTGTAAATTTTTATTTACATGTAAATAAACTAACTTGTTTTTTCAATGATAAGGAAATAATTTTATGAGTCTATTTTTAAAAAGTCTTTAGGCGATAGTAAAAATTCTACGTGGTTTCGTGTTAGAAAATATTTCTTTTCGGAGTGTTTATTGGCAAACCTATCTATTTATTTATGAAGTGAAACAGAGAAGCATAAGCTATATGACTGAAAACACGCACTCTTACGCTGTAATCTGATTACCCCCTTCAGACAGGAGACAGGAGAGCCATTCAGGTCACTTAACTTAACCCATGTTTATTGAATTTAAAACCAATGGCACCGAATGGTTTATTTTAATAAATATAATAAAAATTTTCCATAAAGAAATGTAACCGGTATTAGAGGTTGCCTTAAAATTACTTGCATACGGTAAATTACACAAGTTTTCCCCATTTCAATAATAGGATTACACAAGTTTTCCCAATCTCAATAATAGGATTACACAAGTTTTCCCCATCTTAATTAACACACTCTTGATAAAATCTTTTAATAAAAACAGGGACAAGAAAGAATTTGAATCAACAAATCAAGAATACGCGTTGAAGTTAAATGATATTTTACTGGTCAATCCACCAAAAGACGACAAACATTTTCAGTATACTTGGAGCGCTCACGTCAACTTGGACCATTTATAAGTTGTTAGCTTTTCAATGTTCCTTACCTTATACGTCCCTAACTTCACATGCTATCAACTTTATAAGTTCCTTAATTCATCCGCCCATTACTTCATAAGTTCCTAACTTAATAAAAATGCAAAGCAATGTAACTAAGCAATCTTGTGACATTTTTAATATAAATAGATTTTTCCCCAATCTCCGGGAATTTATGCGAAAAATGAGAAAATGCAGATAAGCTAATAAGACATGATAAGAAATAAACATCAAATATGATCAATTAAATATGAAGCTTAAGAGAGCATGATGATGATGGGGTTAATTAAACATAATTCCGGGGTTTAATTTATAGAGAAAATTAAAAACTTAGAGATACTTAAAAAATGATAGTTTGTTAGAATAGTTTTATGGCATAATTAGGTCTGTTTTTAACATCCGTTAAGGGTTCCTTATTTTTCTAGATATTGGATCCTCTAACTTCTTGCAAAATCCAGAAAAAAATAAATTCAAAACATCACGTTGAGTACAGACGCTTTAAACATGTGGTGGTCGAAAGTCACAATTTAAACTTGCTCTTATCATGCGTACTTCAAATGTTTACTTGATAACAGTAAATACTCATTCATTTCGTATGTTCATATTAAAAAAAGCATTCCAAGCTAATCTTAAACTAGCAATCTTACGTGATTTATATTTTTGTATTATATATAAAAAAAAGCGGGAAATGATTTTTCAATCCTATTAAAGATTTGACAACAGATTGCAGAAGATATTTCTTTAAATAGGAAGGCAAATAAGTGATCATCTCCCGCGATAAAAAAACACGTCCCCATCAATTACGTTTGTCTGTCTACATTAATTTTAAATGATAATAGTTGGATGACTTTACTGATACGTATCGGCAACTAGACATCTCTGTGTGAGATTTGAAACTGTATATAACACAATTATCTCATTGTGTAAAAAATTAGTTTGATCAACGTCTCTACATATAATTTTATTATTCATTTTATAAGGTGAAAACTTATACACAATATTATGTCTTCTTGTTTCATCCAATCAAATCGCTAGCTGAGTTTTAATTATGAGGATATATTTATCGGAAAGTACTACTTACCAGTGGCTCGTTTTTTAATCAATTAATTGCATTTGATTATTTCTATATAATATTATCTCCTGTTTTTATACATAGTATTAGCAAGTACAGGAAGTTGGACAAGAATAGACATTTAAAGTGCAAATACACTGATGACATTATTAAATAGGTTGTGAGGCCACTACCCTTGCTACATCTGTTAGCGTGTTAATACTATTAGAAGTTGGGCAGAAAAAACATGCATTAAAAATCAAATAAAACTAGAATATAAAAGCATTAGTCTGCTTATTGGAGCACTGAGACATTTCTTTAATTTTTTTCTTCGTTTCAAAATTTATACTTAAAGTATAGAAAAAAGTAATTATCAGCACATTGATTAATATACCTTAGACTTTCTTCTTTTAGTAATTCAGGTACAATGGTAACTAATGCAATATATAAGAAGCCACCAGAGGTAAATGGTAACACCCATGCTGAAGAATCACCTAAATCATTTATAAACATTATAAAATAACATACGGTGCTGATTGGTGGCTTCGCTTAACAAAGTTAACACACACGCACACACTATCTATGATTAAAGTAGGATGTAGATTGGTCGTCCGTCGTCCACTTACCAAAACCACACTATCTAAGGCTATTTATGAAGGTGATTGATGGTCACACTTACCAAAGTTAACAAACACATTATCTATGGCTATTTGTGAAGGTGATTGATGGTCACACCTACCAAAGTTAACACACGGATCATTTATGGCTATCTATGGGGGCGATTGATGGTCACACTTACCAATATTAACACGCAGACAAACTATTTAAAGATCTCTTTAGATGATCTTTGATCTTAAACACAAAGTTAAGAAAATATACAGTAAACAACTGTCACTTATATTCTTTATATTCCAATAACAATAACAATTTTATTAAAATTATAAATGTAATTTAATTACCAGCTCCCTCTGAAAATAACCCAAATAAACAACCAATTACTGCACCAGATGCGGTTATTAACTAAATATAGATCAAATAAAGATGAATCATTATGAATTAAAAAAAAATTGTTCACCATAGAAACAGCAGCATAGTTTAATATGGTAGATTTATAAGAAGGAGTGTCTCAAAAGTTCTCCTTTCTAAAAACATTTCCAACAAAATATTAAGTTATAAAAAATATGAATTTAATGGTAAATCAAATTCAGTTGAAATTACCTGTCCTTTCGCTGCTTCCCATCGATTAAAACCAGCTTTGAGAAGAATAGCAAAGTCTCCTATCTCATGAGGTATTTCATGAAGCAAAATAGCAAATGTTGTGCACATTCCCACCTAAACATGATTGAAAGCTATCTACAAACATGCTTGTCACAACATCCAAGTAATACAACTGTTATCTAAATAGTGTATATGCTTTATATTTTCTTAATGCTTCACAATTAATTTTTTACCGTAAAACAGCAACTCGAATTGAGCTGTTAAACAGTTCATAGTTTCATATTTTATTATGTGAATACTCAACCATCAACATAATAAGATGAGTTTGTTCAGCCAAATATAAATTAAGTAACACCGTCGATGTGCACTGTAAATGATTGATAAAAGATTTTTGAGTTTAACTTACTGGGGTACTGACAATGAAACTTCCAGCTACAGCTAAACCGTGAGTAAAATTATCAATACAATTTGCAAACAAATTTAAATAACCAACAACCTAAAAGCAAAATGAACCAAATAAATATTTCTTTTTTTTTTAGGGTGTACATTTTTAAACAACACCAACTCAAAAATGAAATGAGATAATTTTATTATGTATTACCACAAATATTTCAAGATCTATAAATAAAACATATTTTAGAAAAGCTTTGATAACATATATTATATTATATTAATAAGGCACACCTCAATAGACTTCAAATTATCATTCGTACAAATTGTTAAAAACTTTATTGATAAACAAGAAAAAAATGACTGACTCCCTATAATTATTCTACAATGTTCATGAATTAGATACATGAAGAAAATTTGTTTGCAAGGTATAAAAAATTGCTCGACTAAAAACTGAAAACTGTGGGCAATAAAACAAACACATCAGTTAAATAAAAAAGATTTTTTATCCTTTTGAAGCTCTTCTCTTTTTTTTGTCAGTGTCATTTATGATCCTTGCTTATTTAACATATTTGACCTTATGACCCTAATTATTTGATCTATATTTAGTTAATAATCGCATCTGGTGCAGTAATTGGTTGTTTATTTGGGTTATTTTCAGAGGGAGCTGGTAATTAAATTACGAACAAACAAGTATTTTCAGATATGTGACTTTGTACCTTTTTGTACATTTTTAGCAAATAATAAAAAAAAACTGAAAATTATTATATTTGGTCCAATTTTGACCATTTGACACTAATTACCAGCAAACAAGAATTTCCAGACATGTGACTTTGTACCTTTTTGTACATTTTTAGCAAATGATAAAAAAAAACTGAAAATTATTATATTTGGTCCAATTTTGACCATTTGACACTAATTACCAGCAAACAAGAATTTCCAGACATGTGACTTTGTACCTGGCTATGTCAAAAATATTTTTTATGACCCTTAATATGAAAAAGACAAAAATCATTAAAAAGTTAGTGAAAGCTAATGAACGTTAGTGGTAAATTTTGACATTATGACCCAGTTAAGTACAAACGAGACTTTTTAAATAATAGTTTTATTATTTAACTAACTTTTAAGTATTTTTGTCAACTTATATGGTATACTTGCCTCTAACAATGTAAAAGATTTAGAGCAATCTGATGAGATGTTCTTGAGTTACAGGGAAAAATGTCTATTTTTACCCCATTTACCCCAATTTGGGAGAAAAGGATTTTTTGAGAAAAATTGGGCTCTGTCATTTTTTTCCCCATATGAATGGCTAAGATCAGGAAAAATAATATTCCAGTTCCTAGCAAAGTAGGTAACGAACGAATAAGGCTGAAATTACAGGACTCTTCCGGAAATATTTTAGCTAATACAAATTTTAAACAATATTTTAAAACATACTTTAATGTGATCTTTAGAATACTTTTCCTTGTCAGTAGTAACTATAAAATAAAAACTTTATTAAAATCAGTATTCAAAATTGTTGACAAAGAGTAAAATCTTGTTAAATTAAACTGTAGACATTCATACCATGTGCTCCATCACTCTGACCCATCCCATGATTATCAATAATTCCATTAGTTTTTATATCTGCCTTTACTTTTCTTTTCTTTACATCACCATTAATTTCGCATGACCCATTTTTATCTGTTATTTCTGATTCAATCTACAAAAAGGGTAAATAAATACCATAAAAACACAAACAAAAAAAATATTTTTAAAACACAAAAAACATCACTTTGTGTAATTTTGATTTAATTATCTGCTTTGCAGTTTAGATTTCCACTAGTTCTAACAATAAGCATGCTAAACAGAATTTACTAAATCAGTTTTTTGAAATTGATATACAAAACTATTTCCATACCATTGCAATTACTTCAAATATATATTAATGTAGAAAGCAGAAAGTAGAAACACATGTAGAAAGGGTAAATTTTTTTCGCTGGATCTTTTCTCTATTTAAATCGCCTAGAAAACATTTAGGAGAATCTAAAATCTTCTGAAGACATTGCAGTTTACCTAAACGTTATTTTTTATCAATCAACATTGAAGCAAGTAATGAATTATCAACATAAGAGAAAGTACCACCATTGATTTAACAGCCATATACAGCTAGTACAAAATTATTTCCATGTAATTTCAGCCATATACAGCTAGTACAAAATTATTTCCATGTAATTGCAGCCATATACAGCTAGTACAAAATTATTTCCATGTAATGGCAATTTTTTCAAATACAATCAACCAAAACTGTCAGTATATGCCATCTCAGCTCAAATCCTACATACTGCATATATATTGATTTTTTATTAATAATATTTATCACACAACACACATTATCACAACACACATTATCACAACACGCATTATCACAACACACATTATCAAAACACACATTATCACAACACACATTATCACAACACACATCATCACAACACACATTATCACAACACACATTATCACAACACACATTATCACAACACACATTATCACAACACACATTATAACAACACACATTATCACAACACACATTATCACAACACACATTATCACAACACACATTACCACAACACACATTATCACAACAAACATTATCACAACACACATTATCAAAACACACATTATCACAACACACATTATCACAACACACATTATCA
>JAUELD010107089.1:0-17572 GCA_031471615.1 Aglantha digitale | reverse complement strand
TATTTGAAAGAAAACAACAACATAAGAAGAAAGTTAAATTACAGAACATGAATTATTTGTAATATATAAAATGACATTTAATCAATGTGATATTTTCATGAAATAGGTTTCTTCTTTACATTGATTTAAACTTCTTTAAACCAAAGTTAAGATTCTTTAAGCTCCTTAACGTCAAATTTATGCTTCTTTCCGCTCCTTTACACTTCTTAACGCTCCTTACGCTCATTTACACTCCTTAACATCAAATATACGCTTCTTTACATTTCTTTACACTATAAATTGATTTAAGCGTCTTTAGCGAATTCCCCCTAATGTAATGTCCCCCTTGAGTTAAACTATAAGTGAATTTTCTTTTCTGATATTATTATCTTTGTATAAGTAATAATTTCTGCAATTTTACACATCTTTTAAACACATTCAAATATGAATGCATTTAATTCATGTAATATCAGATAATGTGGTAAAAGGTGGTAAAAGCCGTGAATTGTGAGATTTAATTTTTCTTTTAAAAATATGGTGAGTTTTATAGCTTATGCATTCCTGGGCCTGCTTATCTTCTTTTTGAAATAATTTTAAATTGCTGTAACGTTTTTGTTAATTGTAAAAAATAGTTTGAAATTTGTAAACTCTTCTGAAGTATCATTAATGTGTCATGCTTGTTAATCTTTATTTAGGTTCTTTGGGTATTTTACATATTCTACATATATTACCCATTACCCATAATCCTACATATATTACTTAGATAACATATATTTTACATATCCAAAGTAATTTTAAAAGTTTTGGTATAAAATTGTTTTCATAGCCAAGAATATATCGAGCTGTTATTGAAGATGTTATCAAAAATGTGAGAGAATCGTTTCTTAATGAAAGTGTTGATGAGCAAGTGTTGTCTGAACTAAAACAGGTAATAAATTTTACATTGCCATAATTATAAGGTTACATTGTATGATTAAATTATCAATAAGCTGAAACTAAAGATGTCCTAAAAACAGCTCTGTCCGTTTAGGTGCTACCTGTTTCTTCAATAACAGTCAGTTAGGCCTCACTGAAGTGTCCTATAAATCCAAGTGTATTTGTTCATTCATACTTTTTTCTCAGTTAATAGGAATTGGAGTATGTCTTACAGATCGAAAAAATGATAGGGTGTTTGTTGTTTTATATAGGAAGATAAATCCGAATATAAGAAACTTTTAGTGCAACTCTAAATAGCGTGCAATTAGATTTAAACGGCATGCAATCTATAAAATTGAATCAAGTTTTATTATTGAATTATATTTTATTTTAGGTTTACAGTATTTCCATAAAACCAGCACGTGTTTAAAATGTTTCTTTTAGGAAAAACAATTATTTTTATTTGACAAAAACTGATTTGTTAAAAAGCTATGTAAACACAAGACAAGTAATAAACTATTACCATAAATAACTAGAAATTTTATTAAATTAAAATAAAATAAGAAGACTTAAACCATTAGTAACATACAAAATAAATAAATTTAAAGATGTATTTTAAGATTTTTGTATCGGCAATCTAAATTTCTTATTTAATGAAATTAAAGATTAGATATTGGCAGTTTATTTTAATAGCATTCGAAACTCCCATGTTTATTTTGTTCATTTATAAAAATGACTTTCAATTTTTTGTTGATCTAAGATCATTAAGTAATCAATCTTCAATAAGAAATAAAAATACTTATAAGAGTGATTGATTTATTCTGTTATCAGGGAAACTTATTTATTCAATTTATTTTAACATCTAAAGACTATTCGAAAAATTAGGATAGATTCTAAAATTATAAAAACTATTTCTCTGAAAAGTAGTATTCTAAAAGTTGGCATGATAATAAAATAGTATAAAGTTAAAATGCATTGTGTTCTTATTTTTCTGCAACCTATATTCAATATTAGGATGCCCCTGTATTTAATTGTTTCTGATGCTTTGAGATGGTAAATTTGTTACACTAAAAGAAGTATATAATATAGTTTTAATCATTTGTTGTCTGTGTGAGCCCTGCTTATTTTGGACCTGCACAACTTTATATTCCTCTTTTTCTTGTTAGTTGTGCATTAAAAAAGCATCATTACTTTTCATCTTGTATACTTTAGTGTTACCATCATTGTCTATTTTTCTGCTATATTATTTTAAACTTTATTTATGTAAACATTAAAAAGTGACAGTGCTGGTTTTTTAGAAAATATTTGAACATTTGAATTATGTCATGATTAAAATTTGTTTGCATTTTTTGCATTGTACCTGTTTTAGATTCAAACAGACTATTTGTTAATTTCAAAACAAAATAAATTAGCCAATAAAACAAAGAAAATAGAAAAACGACATATGGTTTCTCATATGCCTTTGGTCTAGAATTTTTGTCTCAACACAGTTCAAATTTTTTTTGCATCAATTCAAAACAATCAAATCAAATCTATGTTAGTTTAAAATTAACAAACTTGGCCTTGGTTTATCTTATATTTTATTTATATTTGAAACCTTCAATTATGTTTAAGTGAGTTTATTTGTTTATATATTGATTAAAAACAAGGTATTAAACACAAGAAGATGTTAAAGCACTGGCAAAACCTTTTGTTTGAGAAGTGATAAATAAAACGCCAGCTGTTTAATGATACTAAACAGTTATTCAACACAGACTATTATACAGGAAGTAAGAGTGTTAATATATTTATTTTAAAAGCTGTGAACTATGGTCATTAATTTTGAGAAGGAGCTATAAAGAAATTAACTTAAATAGAAACAGATTTTTTTTTCCCCACATTAATTAGTAAAGCAAGGCCGTTTTTATAATGAAAAAATGAAAAATAAATAAAAAACTGTTTATGGCGGCCAAAATATGATATAAATAACTTTGGTCGCCTTAGGTCTTAGGCCACCAGTTTTTTTGGCCCCACCAGGTTTGACTGTAATTCAAAACTATAAAGATAAAAATTTCTCAATGTACTCAAATGCTTCTAAATCAAATCCATTTTTTTTCATCCTATTTTTAAGCTGTGTGAAAGTAAAATAGATAAAAATATGTGAACTTTTTCGGTTTTTATCTTCTAACGCTACTTAAACAGCTATTGAAAGGTATATCGTTTAAATGCATTTACACAACAGTATGCTATTTAAATGCGTTTACAAATAGGCATTAACATTTACATGCGTTAAGAGTTAAGTTAGCAATAAAATGTTTATTTAAATGAATTTATTTTCTTTTAAATTTTCACATTGACATTTTAAAATTTAGTATATATTTTTTGGTATATAGAATACATTTTTATTCAGATTATGCAAACTCTTAATATTAGTCGGTTCTGGTAATTGCTGGACTAGCCATAACCACCCATAACATAACCAGGCATAATGTGCCATAACCACTCATAATGAGCCATAACCACCCATAACGAGCCAAAATGTAAATGCATGCGCAAATTTTATTCTAAACACACATGTAATATTTTCTAATCAGCTTAGCATGTTAGGAATTGTTTTGTGATTTGTGATCAACTTAATAGATCTAGGTAAGGTGATGTCTATGATGTATTTAAAAAATAATAATAAACAACTACTTTCAGATCTAAGTGCGACGATTTTCAATTCCATGGGAAAAATATTGTTAAACATGATAAATTTCACTTCATCGCGAATCACAGTCCATTATCGTGAATTTTTTTTATTACACTATTCACAATTTTGGGATTCACTTGACATGAAAAGCTTTTTTCAACCAATAAAATAATGCAATGTTTTATGTAAATAAAATATTCCTTAATTTCAAATACTTATTGAAATCTATTAACATTATTTTAAAAGGATAAACTTTATCTTTTATATTATTTAAATAAATATTTTTAATTAAATATGAACTATTTCGGGATTTACCACCTAACGCTGTTTAGCATTTTAAACACGTTAATACACATTTTAAACGCTAGTTTACTAATATGATTAAACACCGTTTAGTAAACTACTACGCGTTTAATTTATGTAAGATCCTTATACAGAGTTTAAACGCCATTGAGTTTAAACGTTTCGAACGTTAAGTTAAAATAACACATTTTTTCAGAACAACAAATGTTGAGAATTTAAATGATTACTTAAATGAAAATTATGAAAATAAATAAAAAATCTTTTATATTTTTTTAATATATTTTTTTCATTTAAAATAAACTAATTTATGTCTGAAGTGTTTTTGAAATAAGTTTCACACATTTTATTGTTTTTTAAAACTTTGCAGACATTGGAAAAAATTTTGTGACAAATTACGATATATCTTGTAAATATTTAACTGTCTGAAACAAAGATAGCAATAAAATGTTCATAGAATCTAGAATCGAATCTTGTTTATAATTTTTACATATACACTTGGTAATGTAAACAAACTTGGGTACTTGTCGGTTATTCTTATTCAATACCCTGCATTGCTGCGATACCACTGTACGCTCTCCATAGGTCTGACATAATTGTTGTTCCTGGTCTAATTGATGCTTGGATAATTGGCAGTAAAGTAGGTGCGCTACGATCAGGCACAGCATACATGAAACTTTTGTGTGTCTCCTGACACCATCCTCCGAACACCCATTGTTGTGGCAACACACGACACGAAATAGGTACATCACTTTTTTACCTTGAAATTAAAAAATTTTTTCGAATGTCTGCATGGTTAAAAACAAAAAAAGAAAGATTTTTTTTTATTATTATCTATTTCTGCTTTGATAATTTTCATTTAAATAAACATGTAAACTTTATTCTGGAAAGCTATTTTAACTAAGCCTGTAATCAGCATTTAAATGCATTTAAACTTAACGTTAATGGCTCAATTTTCTGTTTAAGGACCTTATATGAAGTAAATGCGTAGTAGTTTAATATTTTAAACAGCATTTAGTCAAAATGGTAAACTATCGTTTGAAATATGTATAAACACATTTAAATGCTAAACAACATTAGGTGATAAATGCTGAAAAAAGGTCAGCCCAAAAATAGCCGCAACAACTTGATATTTTTTATGCACCTATTCTTCTTTTTAGCACTTATTGCACTTTGTGTGGAAACAGTGTAGGGATTCTTTTATCAATTTTTTTTGATAGTTTAATTATATATGTTTAATTGCAATGCAACATTCTCAGGTAAAAGTCACCATTACATTTTTTCCAATGGCAAGATACTAAATTAGCAGTGCTTTGTCAGTTTTCATGGGAAAAATACCCATTTTTTATATTAATCCATCATTATAGAGAACATGGTATGAACAAAGCCTTTCTTGCTTTCTCATCAAAGATAAGTTTGAAAAACTTTAATTCTGGAGAATAATCTTTTTGAATATTAATATCCGCTGCACACCAACCTATGATATCTTTTAACTGGCTTTGTTCAATTTTATTTGATTGAGTTAAAACATGCATTCCCATTTCCAGGGGGTAAATAAAAAAATTTAATATCTTTAGTCTGTCGGTGAATTCAACGAATAAATAAGAATGAAATACAATAACCATTCCCTGTAATTGATTCATTTAGGCAGTTTGTTACATCACAATGATTTGTCAACACATATCGAAAAATAAAAAACAAAAATTAAAGATAAAAAAGCGTACTTGTTATAATATGAAACAAAACTAATTAAGAATTAAGTATATTTTCATAGTATTTGCCAAATTTTTAGTTTATGCGAAATGTTTTATATTATTATGATATGTTTTAGTTCATTTTCTGTTACAAACTCACTATGTTTTTCACCCTTGAAAATTCTTATTTTTGTGTAATTAGGATCAAAGGTAATGCTTCTGAGAAGCTACCTAATTTACTGTAAAGAAGTGTATATTTGTATATTTGATGTAAAGCAACGTAAAGAAAAGTACCTTGGACGTTAAGGAGCTAAAGCAAGCAGTCTTTGACATTGTAATGAAAATTTTGCTATATTTTCTTTTTTCTGAAAGAACCTAGAACTCGTACAAATCCGAAATTTATTTTTTCTTTTCCGCAAACACAACAAGATTTAATAAAAACATTCAACATGACTGATTCAGTAGAAAGCAGTTATTCTGAGATGGAAAGTTATTTTGACAAAGATTCTTCTAAGATCAATGTTATTATTACTAGATTATACTGCAATGAACCAGAGTATACAGAAGAAGAATCAAGCTTGCAAACAAATATTGAGGATTCATTCCAAACTTTGAATCCAAGTTGCCAAGAAAACCTTCTCTGGTGTACGCTCTGGATGTAGTATTAAAATGTGATACTTGACCAGAGAACAATATCGCAGAGCATAAAATCACAATGTTTTAATATTTTTGTTGTTTTGAACACATGTTTATTTTTTTGTTTTATAATATTTATTTACTATTGATTAATTTATTCAAATATTCTCGTTCAAGCATATTGAGAATTAATTTTCTTTTCAAAGTTATAAATAAAACTGAAGTGTTTACATTTTGACTTATGTTTGGTAACACAAGTTAGCGTTCTTAGTTCTGTACAAGTTTACATTTGATTTTTTAGAGGATTCAGCTTAAGTATAACATAATTGAAAAAAATTTTTAAACAGTTTCATAGCGTTATAATTAACCGAGAGGAGCTATAAAATATTGTTGATTCTTCCAAAGGAAATAAAATAATCATTTAAAGAATTATTTATATTTATCTTGAATAAAACAATGATTCGCCAAATTTTGTGGACGTCTTTATGTTCAGAAAACCTTGCTGAACTCCTGTTCAGTTTAATAACAAATGTAATAAACAGAATCCAATTCATTTTTGGACCCCCGGCTTCGCTGTTGTAGTCCTGCAAATTCAGTCTTGTCTGTTCATACGTACGTTCGTTATTATGTTTTCTCTGAATTGCTTCATTATTTTTTTTCTGATTTTTTGCATGAAGATAGGCATTCATTCAGTAAATAATTGACATTGCCCGATTGAACCTTTCACAAGTTTTCACATTTCTTTTGTGTGGGTATAAAGGGTCCTAAATTTTTCTTTGAAATAGCCAGATTTTTTAGGAATTATTTTTTCAAAAGGACAAAATTCGCCCAAATATAATTTTTCAGTTTTTTTAATCTTTTTCAAAAAAAAGGTACAAACATTGTAGAATAATTGCTGGTAGTCTGACAGTTAGTTTTTCTTTTTGAATTAAAAATAGACCTTTTCACTCTGATGATGGCCTTTTATAAGTAAGGCTAAATACATAAATCACTTTTTAATTCAATTTCAAAAATTATTTTTCTTCTGGTTATTTGACTCCCAACTTCAGCCAATGGAGTCTCATTCGTCTGTTATAGGTTTTTCTTAGGATTGGCTCAGTAACTTTACATTTTTCCATGAAGTTACACATCTATGTATGTTACATATTACACATAAAAAGTGATGAAGCCAGAGTTTTTAAAAATCTCTTCATTTTGATTTTAAAGGGATGGATTTTTGAGAATATTTCAAGAACTCTTAATTAGAGTTCATTGATTTTTTGCATGAAATAAGGAAATAATATGGCTTTTAAACATCTTATCGTTGTATAATTAGGATCAAAGCTCACTTAAAAATATTTTCTACATTTTTTTCTATAGGTACCAACTTAAGAGATGTGAAAGGACAAAAATAAACAGGGAATTCTTTCAGCAAAATGGGGAATAATAAAGTAGCTGTAACTTCTTAATATTTCAATAAAAAGGACGCCATAAATGGACATGCCATGGACTTAATAAAATATGGATATAGAAACAATAAAAATTCATACGAATATATAATATAAATATTTTCTTTTTTTTTATGAAAAATAAAATAAAATAAAACTGTATTGTATAATAAATGTAAAATAATTAATTAACCAACTGAAATGAACAACTTTTGGTTTGATTGTTACTGCATGGTTTCTATTTTTAAATAGCTGTGACGTTTATAATGATACAAAAAATATATTATGATAAATATGAAAATAAAACGTGTGAAAAGAATAGTGTTTGTTTGCTTCTTTTTGAAGGAAGAGCAACAACATGTATTTTTTTTTTAAAATGTGTGCAAATTACTTTTACAAAGAAAGAAAATAACATAAGAATAACTTCTGAAAAGATTGTTAATTTGTAAAGTTTGTAAATAAATACACAATGTCCATGTCCATGCAAGTAACTAAAGACGCATTTTGGAAATAATATTTTTTGGCTCAGCAAAAACATGGGACAACCTGGACAAAAGTATAAAAAAAATTTATGGTTTCTTTTTATGATGTAGAACAAAAAAATCCTGAAGAAACAAATTTTTAGGTCCTAATCCTTCATTTTTTTCATCTACATCAAGTTAAGAACCCTTGGTCAAATTTTTTCGTACTTTTGTCCGGCATATCCCATGTTGCCTTTTTTTCAACACTAAGCGACTAATTTTACAATACCAAGTGAATATCTTTATATAAAAAATATAAAAAATTCTATAAGGCTAAAGAAAGAACTCTGTTTCCATTATGTTTGAATATGAAAGATGTTCAAGATTTTCGCAATATATTGTAATTTATCTCTTAATAATTGATAATGTTTAATGTTAATCCAACACCATGTATACAGGAATACTTTAATTATATTATCTTAATATATATACTTTTAAATTTTATTTCTGTTAAAGTAAAAATCCTTCCCTTTCCCTGAAATATGCATGTCATTTTCACATTAAAATCTGCTGGTGTCTTAAAACAAAGTCCCTTGGTGCCTTGGTCTGTTTTATATCTTTACATATTTTAGAAATAATCAATTACTAATCTCTTGGCACAACACATTTACAATTGACACATCTGATAATGAAAGTGAAAGTTATGATCCATTTCGACCACAGGAGACCTATTATTTTTTAGAACATATATCTTGTGTTATCAAACATAAATCATTAAAAGAAAACACTTAATTATAATTATTAATAATATATAATAATTAATTCTAAATATGCTTGAGTGTGTGCTTTTAAATAATATTTGAATAAAATAAACATTGTGATTTTATGCTCTGCTGTACATATTGTTTTCTGGTCAAGTTTTTTATCAAGTACTAAGCTTCTTCTAATAATATATACAGGGCGTCTGCCAGAGAAGTTTTTCTTGACCACTGGTATCCAAAGTTTCATTAGATAATGGATAATCAGGTTGTTTTTGTAAGCTTAATTTTTCTACCCTTTATCTTATATTCTAAATTCGTATAGGATATATAAGGATATTAAAATGCGATTTGTGTGAGTTCTAGGTTCTTTCAAAAAAATCATAGGGGCTTCTGTTCCCCTTTATAGATAACCATGTAGTGGAGTGGAATTATAGTATGACCTGAGCAAAAATATGATAAAGCTAAAATTTGGCACACAGGTCTAGTACAATATCAGGTATGACTAAAATAACAGCCCCATCAATCGGACCTTGGGAAAGTCCTATTTTGGTCAAAATTCAAAATGACTGACAGGGTGCTGAAAACCAAAATTTTGATGTCAGCAAAATTATTCAGTAAAGATGCATAACGTAAATTCAAGTTCTATATTATTCGAGAACCTGACAAAGCCTCTTTACGAAAGGTCCTACTACTATGTTGGTTATGTAGTTACCTAAAAGCATTGTTGAGCTCTATGGTGGAAATTCAGCTTCCTTGTTGAAACAACTAATGTGAGTTTTAATATATTATTTTAGAAAAACTTACACCTACAACATATTGTTGATATATTCTGTTTTCTAAGTGTATCAAGAATGATGAATTATGTTTTGCTTAATTGTATTTTAGGTACTCCAAGTATCTTAATATGATTTGTAAAGGCGTGCTGCAGACTAGAATGCCACCACTAACAGAAAGGGCAGAAGAATAAAACATGGTCCTCGTGTCCACATGCAGGTTATTGAATGGAAGATGCTTGACAAAGCATCCAATCTGGACCCTAAAGAATGGGGATGGAAATCAACTGATGGATATCTTACACCTATAACTAAAGACAAGGAAATTGCAACCACAGAATTACTGAAAGTCATCCGGTGCAATTGTAAGACGTCATCCAAAAATCAATGTGGAACTAATATATGTACAATGTATTTAAATATAGAAAACATTGTTTTTAATGTATGGCAGCATGTGGTGGATGTCGAGGAGAAAGTTGTACAACAAAGCTGTAAGATTTTTTTTTAATTTATAATCTGAGTAAACTGTATTTCTGAAAATCTGAATGGTATTTCAATATTATATGTTTGATGTCAAGGTTAATTTTTTCTATATGTATAAACTTATTTAACTATGTTTTACTTTTAAGATTTTGGAAAACATCAAAATCAGCGATGACTATACTGACGGAAAAGATGGAGAAAGAAAGATTTATTTAGTTTTTGATATATGCATGGTCACATAAACCTGTCTATTTTCTTGCTTGTTGATTTCCAGGGCAGAAAATTTATCAGCATAAAATTATTTTACCAATGATATATAATAATAAATTTGGTGATATCAAAATTTTGGCCTATGGCACCCTCTCAGCCATTAAGAATTTTGCCCAAGGTCAAATTGATGGGGGCTTTTTTTTGGTCATTCCTGTGCAAAATCCTAGCTTTATTATATTTTGTTCAGGTTAGGGGATTCTTTGAGCTGATTCCACTCTGTTAATGTGTTGATGCTTATTAAAACATGCGACAATGATATTTCTGTTGAAATTATTTTATTTTCACTTACTCCAACTAAATTTATAAAGCTGACAATTTTAATCACATTAACTAAATCATCACAATGCTTGTTAAGAGAAGCAATATTAAAATGTAAAAGACTAGAACTAGATGCACCATTAAACTAAAATCTCATTTATATTGAAAATATATAGATTTTTATAGGGAACTTCATATTATTCAACAGGGTCACAAACATAGAATATAATATGTATATCATCTGGAATAACAAATATTTGAGTTTCAAAACTTCACAAAAATATTATTTTATATTATATTTTTGGGTAAAGGATTGTTAAATAAGATAATATCATTTGCTGCATTTTGAGGTATTCTGTTTGAAAAAATCATGCCTTGCAATTCAATCTAAGTTTTGTTTATATAGTTGAAATTTAGATATCTGAATTAGAAGTTTTTAATTTTAATCATAGTCCATTATTATTCGTCCTTGTTTTTAAATATATGAAATAATATTTCATTAAAATGATAATATACTTTGGCAGATTTGTTGTATCGATTATTGTATTTATAGCATATATATTTTGTTGATGGTGTATTTAATTAGTTATGGGAAAACAAATTACTTCAATCACGAGCAATCGATTTTATGCCTACAGATGTTAACGTTCGTGTAAGCCTCACCTATCCTCATAATACACAACAAAGTTCTAGAGGTAAATTTAGATGCTATGTTAGTTATTTGTTATGAAGTTTCAACAATTTCAATTCTTTGTGTTGTTTTTAGGTAGCAATAATACTGCATCTCAATCAAACAGTCAAAAACAACAACAAAAAGCACAGGTTCCTCTCGAAAAGACTCAGCATTTAGTATCTAATCAAGCTGGTCAACTTGTTTATGTTAGTAGTCATCCAACGCTTGGAAATGTTGGACCAGTTGTAAGTTATGTTATTTTGGAACTTTAGAATTTTCCCCCCGAAATTTGCATTGAAAAAACTTACAAACATTACAATCTGGAGTAATAAAACTTCAATGAGTTATCATTGTAATGCTTAATGATTAACTTATTAACAAATGTTTCTTTTTATGTACATTTCAGGGGCGTAGATATTATTTTTTTCAACTTGGTCATAAAATTTTTCGGGGTGCCTAAAAACAGTCAGCCACCATGGTTGTGCGACAAATTTTTTTAAGCCTTTATATGCCTTAAAACAGCATTTTAATGATACCAAAGATAGGTTTTTAAGGCCTATGGAACCTATTTAAAATGTTTATTACTGCATTTTGTTTGGACCCTCCTCTAACATTATCACTGTTTTGGATCCGAACCAATTAAAAAAACCTCCCACTGGACTGAGGTTACAGTGCTGTCAATATAAAATTTACAAGGACAAAAACTATAGCATTTAAACAAATACAAACAAAAAATGCTATAAAAAACTTCATGAGAAAGAAAACTTAAATAGTTCAGTTTTCCAAACAACAAGTAGAATATTTGGCTGTACAAGAGAATATCTCAAGAGTCAAGTTTTCTTTATCTTTAGTACAGTCAAAAGATTGTCAATTCGCATTGAAATCTAGTAGTGTAAAAAATTTGGAATAATAGCTGATATCTCTTTGTAATATTATATTTATAAAACGATTTCTTTCAACTATTGTGAAATGTTGTTTAATACGTCATATTTCATATGTATTAGAAATCGCAGATTGGATTAGATTAGATTTTTTATTCATAATCTATAATTTCCTGCAATTAAATATACTTTACTAAGTGCAGAAGGAAGTAAAACACTACCATTAAAAGCTGCACTATAGAGTGTCTAAAATAACGGTGGTAGGTAAAATTCCTGTATCTCAACTAGAAACACACTAACATAAGAAGAAAATGTTCTCTTATACAAGTTTTCTTGTCTCCTTCTTGTTTTAAATTTGATGTATTGATTTTAAGTAATAAATACAATCATTATATAATGGAGTTATATATAATATAACTATTGTAATAATAATTAAAAGAAAGTAAAATTTACCTACCAAGCTAAAAATTAATTGCTTCTCCTGTGTTCTTATACTATTTTGAAGGATGCTTCTAAGTCACATTGATTAAAGGCAACTATAGATTCCTTCTCAATATCTCGGACAAGGGCTTGAAGTGATCTAATATGACATTATGGTATGTATTCTCATTTTATCAGTTCACGAAAGTGATAGTTATGAGCACTGATTATACGTTGATTACGATTATAACTTTTTTCATAATTTCTGTGGACTTTATCTTTAGTTTGAAACTCTAGTTTCTGATATCTTTAATTCCTTCTCTGTTTCTATTTTTGAGTTTTTCCATTTGTAACTTTTCTCTAACACAAGTCTTGTTTTTCATTTTCTTGCGAATACCAATCGCTATGTGGGTTAAAATGGTTGCAAGCATATTTAATCGCTGCTTTCAACTCTCTTGTATTAGTGGGATGGTCGTAGCTTAGATAAAATATACTGGTTTAAGAAAATTTGCCGAAGTGGCCATGAGAAAGCACTAATCTATAATCAGAGAAACTCACCACAAAGGTCCATGCTTGGCCTGATTGCTAGTACAACCTTACTCTCAAAAGTTTCAAGTTTTAACATATACAACGATTCAAATACAAATGTTCTAGTGAAGTCGACAATAGACGCATTGACCATCTCATTCAGTGCTCCCACCAAAAGAATATTTGTTAATACTTGGCACAGTATTTTTTATAATACACAAAATAAAATATTATTTAAATCTCCTGTAATAATTGCTATTGAAATTGAAATTACCAAAATTTAACATTATGAAAAAGTTTTAGTTTTTATATACGAAATTCAACATCAAAATTGTGTCTAATTAGTGATAACAGATTTTTTGTTAGAAAAGCTAGTATGCTCAAAACAAACGTTTTAATAAATGAAAATTTGTATGGTGTTGTGAAGTAGAAAATGTTAAAATATGATGGTTTTATAAATAGACACAAGCTAGGCAAAAACCAAAACAACTACACCCTTAAAGAAAAGCAACTTCATCTTCACTAATAGCTAAGGAATTACAATTTCGGCAATACATAAAAAAGATACAATTCAAAGCTAATTCTGAGGGCTCAATCATTTGAAAAAATAAATTGATTTCTTCAATTATTGGGCTCCTAGCTTAGTCGAAGGAGTCCTATAAATTCACTCTTGTGCGTCTGTCCGTCCGTGCGCCTGTTATGGCTTTTTCTCGGGATTAACTCATTAACTTTTTTTAATTTTAAGTTAAGTTAAAGTTATAAACACTATGTATATTAAACACTAAGCCGGATATTTTAAAAAAAATTCTTAATTTTTACCACAAGGTTAATTCTGAACTAAAAAAGGGGTTTTTTGAAAATATTTTAAAAACTCTTCATTAGATGTTTTTGATTTTTTGCATGAAGTTTGGCGATAATAACCATTTTTCCTAGTTGTTCTTATCCATATCCTTGGTTTCACCTTTATCGGACATATTATACTCACCTTTGTTCTGATTGGTCGCCATCATATCGTCTGTTATAAACAACAATTCTTTTCTTAATGATTAAATAGTTTCGCCATTAAATAATTTGGTTTAAATATAAGACATTAATTTTGATATGGTTAAAATTGTTTGCAGAACGTTTTCGATTTACATCATAGTCATTGCTTTTTATAATTTTTGAAAATATTTTAAATAATCTCTTTTGTATAATTACTTTTTAATCTTGTCGCAGCATATATTTTCACATTTAGAATTTATGAATGAATTCGATTCTGAAACCAAAAAAATAGTACAAACATGAAATGCAAAAAATTGTTTTTCGTGCTACTTTAATTTTCTTTTCTTGCGAATTTTTAATTTACAGGCTATGTTTCAAAATTCTGCATTGTAAGTTAAAGTAGATAGTTACTTCATTGTTTTTCAGTCTGGTGCTGCAGCGCAAGCTGCAATGGCATTACAGAATAATCCTCAAAATGGGAGTGCAGTTAATCAACGCTTACCCCCGGGTATACAACAAACGCAAGTTATTCATGTTCAAGAAAGTCCAACCCTACAACAAGGCAATGGTGAGAAAAGATATTTAATAAATTAATTGTTGCATTAAATTATTTGTATGTTTACCAATTGCATTTCTTTTCTGGGTGTTAAAATATTCAAGTATTCATTCAAACAAAATCAACTAAAAAATAAAACATTTCGGATTGCCGGCCATAATTAAAGTCAAAAATGAAGTTTCTAACAAAATTTGCAGAAAATAAATTCATAAAAGAGATATGATGATAGGATGAAATATTTTTCAATATTTTTCTTTTACCCATTTTACAACTATGATTTTAAATAATTTATCATATAATAATTTATCTTCTTCTGCTTTTCTTTCTGTGAGGGATGTTTTTAAATAATGAAAGTTAAGTAAAGAAACCTTTTATTTCAATATTGATTTCATTAATGCTAGCTTCAAGGGGACGGTATCTAGAATCTTAATTAAATCGTTGAATGGCTAGCAACATGCATTTTCATTTAATGCATAAATTTATTGTACTTTTAACATGTTTTAAACACACAGTATTAAGGTCTTAACGAAGAATATTACAGCATAATAAGTTTGATTTCTTTTCGTCGCAAACATTGGAAGTAAATACATTCCAAAAATTGTAACCAGCAACTCAAATTATTTTTTGATTCTTATTAAATTATTATTATTAATAAATATTATTATTAAACATTTACAAGATTCTTATCACAAGTGGGTTATGTGGAGCGGCTGCCAAAATTTATCAAACCAAAACAAATTTAACTTTTTGTTGTGAACATTTATGACAACAGGAAATATTTTAACCGAGCAGCCGCAACTCTGATGATACCTGTTTTCTTTTGTCAGTACAATGCAGCCTAACTATCAACCACTGCACTTTAAAATTCAAAAATATGCTCATTGTTTGCTAACGTTTATCATTATTTTATGAAAAGCTTTTTCAATTAAAAATATATATATTACAATAGTATGCATTTTATGAAAAACAACTCACACAAATGTCTTACGGGAAACAAAATAAATGTTATTTCATAATATTTGAAGCATTCCCAAAGCAACAAAATATTTTTTTATAGAACAATGTCGATTTAACTTGAATTGCATTATTATGTTCTATATACTTGAATATACACTTGTATGCGTGTATCTTTAAAATCACATACTTAATCTACAAAACAATCAGTACTTTTTCATCGGGACCGGCAAACGCTAAGCTAATGCCCGAATATATTGTGTAATTAAATTATTTTGATATTTTTATTGTAGAAAATCGATTTTAAATTGAAAAATATAACAGTGTTTTTTTGTTGTTTTTTTGAAATATTTTTCATCAATACATGAATGTAATAAATTTTATTTTCAGTTTTCCCATCCTTTCAAGCTAATAGAGGTCCCAGTGGTACTCCTGCTAGAGTAATTTTTTCACCTGCCCAGTTACAGCAGCAACAGCAACGCCAACAAACAGGTCAAGTCAAGGTAGCTTTTTGGCATTTTTTGGATTATTCTAAGTGTATTTCTCTTATATAACATTAACGTGTTATGTATTGTGTATTGATATAGCACCAAGTTTTACAAGTTGATGGTAGTAATGATTCAGAAAGTGTAAAAGCAGTGTTATTGTCTGCTAGTTCAATTCAAAGACCTTCGCATCTTAAGGATATGAGCAAAAACATTACTTTACCTAGCGAAGTTATTTTGCAACTTGATGGTGCTAATGATTCAAGCTCTGATGATGATTTGGATGAAGACGAAGAAGAAGACTTTGATAACATTCCTATTGCCCCTGTGAGTGGGAATGGTAGTAGTGCTGCTAGTGGAAATGGTTTAGTTGATTTGGAATTGGAAGATGGTGTGGTAAGATTACTAAATAAATATTGTGATTTTCATGCAATAAGTGTGGTCTTGTATTTACTATGAAAAATAGTGAGGTTGAAAATAAGCAATAGTTTTATGTAATGAGTGTCTTTGTATTTGTTTGCTCTTTTTTGATATTAGGAGGAGGAACCTTTAAATTCAGGGGATGACGTTTCCGATGATGATCCTACTGATTTATTTGATACGGATAATGTAGTTGTTTGCCAATACGATAAGGTACTACGTTAGCTACTCAATTGTATCTACTTTATTAAGGTTGTATCTGATTTATTAAGGTACTACATTAATTACTCAATTGTATCTGATTTCAAGAATTTTGTGGGGAATGGTATATTTGTCATTTATATATGTCATGAGTGGTATGGTTCCGAATTCTTACACTGTTTATGTGATATAATGAAAATTAAAAATGACTCTTGTAATACAGGATACAAGTGCTAAAAGAACTGATCGTAATTTTTTGAAGTTTCGATTAAGCTATATATGACTAAGATATTTCTGGAGTTTTTGGAAATTTGTTATTGTTACGTGACGTCACAAGTGTGAAACATAATAGCATAGCGTATAATATTATTAAAAACTCAAGAAGAGAAGATCTTTTTATTTAATTTTTATGATTGTTACTTAAGCTTAAATATTTTTAGAATAAATACATAGATAAGATGTCAATATCACTGAGCTAACACAAGCGGTAAAAGATCTGCAAACGATTTTCCAAATCCAATTTTAGAAACAGAAAGAACTAAAAAAATAAATAAAAAATAGCTGCACAATATTGGCAATTCTGTCCGAGCTGCTATGTCATAGAAAAAATCGCTGCAAGTCTTGGAAATGAAGCGAAAAAACAAAACATGGATCAGTGATATAAAAACTTTCTTTATATTTTTTCTCTGAGAAATGTGGTTGTTGTGCTTTCAAAAGGGAACAATAAAATCGAATTTGATTAGTTGAGTTGAAATAGTTCAAAAGGGAACAATAAAATCTAATTTGATTAGTTGTGTTGAAATAGTTCAAAAGGGAACAATAAAATCTAATTTGATTAGTTG
>JAUELD010106977.1:0-26485 GCA_031471615.1 Aglantha digitale | reverse complement strand
TGGTTTACAAAACATTAATCTGTATATAGACATTTCCTGCTTAAATTATGCATATGGAAGTTTATTATGAACTGCTGTTACTGTATTAACTGCTTGGTATTTTCTTTTATTAGGTGTTATTCATTTTTCACTCTCTACGTATATTTATGGTTTTCTATATTATACAGAATGATAAAGTATCAGTTGTTTTTAAAAAAAATTGTAAAGAACATTTAATATGGAAATTGGATATTTAGTTTTTACGTTGCTGTTGATGTGCACACTGTTTACCTGTTGTTATGGTATGTTTAATTTTTTTTTGATTATCACTATAAAGGTTGCTTTTTATACTTTACTAAACTAACCTTTAAATTTAGAGAAGGCTCCGATTTTACATAAAAAGAGTAAATGTTTTGGGCTGATAAAATTTACTAAAATTTTTTTTTTTCCTATTTGTTTAAAGAATCATAAGGAAAAAAGTTGTTGATCACATCGATAAAAAAAGCATTTCCCTTGGTTTTGAAAGTCTTCTGAAATGTACGATATTTCTATCTTCATACTTTCACTTTCATACAGTGAAAATTTTAATAAAATCTCAAATATGGAAGGAAGCTGCAGACACGCTTCAAGGACCCACATTCAAAATAAAATTTGAACCGGGCAGGATTTGAATCTGCAATAGAATCTAAAGAGGGCTCTAAGTGTTTGATATCAAGTTATATATAAATTTAGTTTTTAAATTTTATGTAAACTCATTTATAGGATCCATACCTACCCTAACAGATAAGTCAGAAGACAAACAAGTTGCCTCTAATTCCAATGTGCTGTTATCGTGTGCATTCAAATCTGTAAATTCTAAAGACTTTTCAATAGTTTGGTTAAAAGATGGTAACTTAATAGCCTATAACCAGCAAGTTTATATAAACAATATTACAGAGTTTCAGCAAATTCTAACTATCCAAAATATTACCCAGTCTAATATTGGTTTGTACAGTTGTGTTGGCGAAAACGTGGATGGAAAAGTTACAGGAGTTATCAAAGTCACTTTACTAGGTTTGATTTGATAGTGTTTCATATTTTTTCTTAATATAAAAATTACTAGTGTCCTTTTAAGAAATAGTATCTGGCTTATACAGTGGCCCCTCTGAAAGAGTTTTGGCTTACACAGCGGTTTTCAAAACAAAGTTTTTTGGGATGATAAAAAAGCATTCAATTATATATATAATTAATCAATGTTTTCTGATTATTCATTCTTTTCCTTTTTCAGATTTCAAACCGAAAATTTATGATCTGCCTGACGTATATCTCAAAGCAGGTGAAAGTTATGATATTCAATGTGCAGCAAACGCTTTACCACAAGCTAAATACTCTTGGAAGAGGAAAAATGGGTTTTTCAAGAACACAGTGGATGGTGGTAATGGTAAACTTTCTATCTCTCGTATGGATTCAGACTTACAAGGGCAATATGACTGCACTGCATTAAACAAAGTTGGTGAAACAACTAAAGGGTTTCAACTTATTTTAGTTACAGGTAAAATATTCATTCAAGTCTATATATCATTTTTGTTGCTTTTTAACAAAGAAGCTTTTTCGGCCAATTTTTGTTTTGAATTATTTCTTGTAAAATTTAAATTCAAAGTTTACTTTTAGATACAAAGATACTTGTTTCCCCGACTGACGTCAACGTAACTGCAGGTGAAGAATACTATTTAACCACTTCAGTTGCATCTGTTGTCAATCCAGTGATTTCCTGGTTTAAAGATGGAAATGTGATCAACAATGATACATATAAAACTGAAAAGGTTGGATCACTTTACCAAACGTCTATATTTTTCCCGAAACTTGATGTGTTAGACTCTGGTACCTATGAAGTACATGTTGACTTACCATTAGTTAGTGGTTTGGCTAAACGAATGTTGTTGACAGTTTGGAGTAAGGATTTATTTTTATACAATATATATATATATTTTTATTATAGTCTACAAAAACAGGTTTTATTATTTTTGTGTGTCATTTCAAAGTTGAAGATCCATCAGCACCATCTTGTAGATTTCCTTCCTCCTTTTCTCTTATTATTCTTGTGTGATTGAAACTTATTTTAGTCAGGTTGTAATATATTTTTTTGATTATCTTTTAGAGGTTATATCTCTCCAGTTCTAATAAGTTGATTATATATAGTCACTATTTTTTTTATCATATCCTCTTAAATAAGAGCTCAAAAGTGATAAAAGTAAGTAATACGAAAAGTAATACAACATTAGCTATAATGTAAAAATACTGAATATAAATCTGTCCTCTTATATTTTTGGATAAATTATTTTTGTCTTTATAGAAAAAAGTCAATTTCACCCAAAAATGTTTAATTGTCATTATCTCAAGATCTGGTCTGCATTTTCACCTTCTGGATATTTAACAAAGAAATTAATGATTAAATTTATTTAATAATGACAGTTATATGTCTGTATTAGGTAAACCAATTGTGCAAATTATTGAGGGGAAATCATTATCGATAACGGAAGGTGATACAGCTTTGTTTTTATGCAGTGTTTCTGCTAACCCTTATTCAAACATCGAATGGTTACTAAATGGTACTGTTCTCCTCTCCTCTAATAAGAACCAATCAAATGAAGGCAATAGAATGGTTCTTAAATTCGAAATCAGTGATGTGACTAAAGACAATGAAGGAAACTATCAGTGTGTAGCCGCCAACAACTTGGGAAAAGGTTCTGCCACAATAAAGCTAGACATTATAGGTATGTGAGACATTGATATTGATGACATTGGTCTACTGTTATTTTGCGTCCAAAATTCCGTTATTATCCTGACAAGTTTAATTTTGATCTGACATTTAGTGTAATTTTTTTAAAAAATATCTATAAATGATACATAAATAAACAAAGCGATTTGTTTGTCTTCTAATATTTAGTCTTAATCATCTATACCTGAATTTCCTTGAATATAAATTATCAAGAAGCAGAAAGAGTCAGACAGGGAATATGCCTTTGCATTATGTAATGCATCCTAACACCCTGAAATAAATTCTTATAAAAAATAAATTCAAATAAAAGAGAGCATTTATTTTGTACTAAAACATTTTCCTTTCCTATCAAAGTAAAAGCAATTCGTTTTCTAAAAACAAGTTTAGTATATAGGTGTTATTTAGTCAATCTGTAAGCGTCTGAATTTTGAGTTTGGCAAATAATTTATCGGTTGATTCTTTATGAAGATTTTCTCTAGTTTGATAAGAACTATTTCTTGCCCATATCATTGCAGCACATGCTTTTTATTCATTTAATGTTTAAAAGTCACTTTTAAAATAAACCTGATCATTAAATTTTTCTATAGTCGCAGTTTTTTTCTGTAGCCATCCATCATGTTAATTCCCATATTTTTTGATGCTTACAAATTACACAAGTAAATTTATGATAGTATAAGTCTGTAGTGCCTGGACGTATTTAATACTTGGGGGTATTGAAAATTTAGGTACTTTTATTACACCTGCTTATGCCATGTGCTTTTTTATGTATTTTCGTCTTGTATTTATTTTATAGCTGCAATTGCTGGTCCAGGAAAAAAGGACAACAATAAACTTATCACGGTTATTGTGATCTTAAGTATTTTAGCCATCCTAATCATAGTGGTAGCTGTGTTTTTGTATATCCGCTATAAAGATAAATGGTGCGGAGGCTACGACTATGCGACAGGAACATTTTACACAGATTTAGATGTAAGTTTTTGGTTTACTTAAAATTGAAAACTTCAAATGTCCACAAGTTCAGTTTTCCTCCATTAACCTGAGTGAGTTTGTTCTGGTAAAGCGGGACAACTTCTAGTATTGAAAATAATAAATTAAAAATTTGCTATCTGATAAAATTTTGTTATTCTTTTATAATAACTAGCAGTATGAAAAAGATTCTACGCTAGCAGATATTGAAAATAATCCATATGCCATTAAGAAGAATATTAACATATCGATCAAACATGGCGGGCGGACAATGTCTAGTACTGCTACTAAGAAACCATCTCACTCTATTTCTCGAACAGGAAAGAGATCTGTTAAAGCACTTAACCCATTGGTTGAAAACAATTATGCACCTCTAGGTAAGAGGCTTTAGTATCGAAGAATTTTACGTAATATACAATACAGTAAAATCTGTATAAGTTAGATATTTTGGGGTAGAAAAGTGACAATGAACAATAAACGAAAATCTTTTTTTAAAACTGTAATTCAAAACAAATATTCTTTTATAAGATTCTACGCTAGCAGATAATAATCCATATGCCATTAAGAAGAATATTAACATATCGATCAAATGTTATTTTTTAGATTCTATTGTGTGTCAAGGAAGACCAGTTGATTTTAAACGAATCGTGTTTGATGAAATATTAGGCGAAGGTGAATATGGAACTGTAACAGGTGGACGTTTGTTGGATGAAGAAGAGTTGACCGCATGTAAGGATGTCTCTATAAAAATGTTGAAAGGTAAAGTTTGCTTTGATATATCCTTTTTCTTCCCTTTGATTTGCCTAAAATATAAAATATTGTGGAAAAATAGAACAACATGCCTATATTAATTTCAGATTTTCAGAAATCTGCATATAACACATCTATTACTATAATGGCAATAGTGATTCTGACTGTCCTGAAAAATCTTAAGTTTGTATATTTTCATCATAGAACGCTATGCGGTATACAGTAAAGTTCTTTATATTTTCATGTTTACTCAAATTTATTATTAACATATGATAATGATTTTTATCCTAAGTTAGAGGAAGGATCAATGTATATTACATGAACAGGAATATGATTTGTCCACCCCATATTTAAACCTTGTCTTAGAACATTTTGTTTGATTTTCTTACTTATATTTTTACTTTGTTTGTCTTTAGAACATGCGACTGCACAAGAACGTTGCGATATTTTATCTGAGTTGCGTATGATGAGGCGTATCGCTCGACACAAGCATGTGGTAGATTTGGTTGGCTGGTGTATAACTGATGGTAGTTCTTTACCCCTTCAAAATAATTTTTCAGGTTTCTGTGACCAACATAGTACAAAGAAATATGAGGAATAATATATGAATCTATCAATTATAAAAAATTAAAGTTTGCAAAATTTGCAGCAATTTTGCAGATTTTTGTGGTTGGCATATACGCAGATAATTCAGATAAATGTGTGATTGAACATATAAGTATCTAAAAATAATTATATAAAAAACTTAACAACCTAGACCATATTTTAGAATAATATCTTTGTTGTTGTTGTAGAAAATGTATATGTGTTAGAAGAATATGTACCGTTCGGTAGCTTACTCACCTTTTTGCGTACAAACCGTTTGCTTGCATTAAGTACAGAAAGAATCGACCATATAGACGAAGACGACAGAGTATCACAAGAGAATCTGTTGTCATTTGCATTGCAAATCACTGAAGGAATGGACCATTTGTCACAGTTACAGGTTTGTTTGTAATGAATCTTCAATTAGTTTAGTGTTCAAAGTGCTGTATAGTAAATCCAAATCATTTGTTGAGTTGGCTTTAAATCTGCAATTACCTTTTACTAGTGTTAATTCAAAATACAGGGTGTTATGGTTGTTGGCTATCAATTATTTAGTATCTTTAAAATAGTCATTATAAATAAAAAGGTACAAAGTTTTTTAACATCTTTTCAGATTGTCCATAGAGATTTGGCTTGTCGTAACATATTCATTGGACATGAGAAAATCTGTAAAATATCTGAGTATGGCTTATCACGCGACATCTATGCTGAAAATGTGTTCAGGAAGACAACAGGGGTTTGTTAATTTTGTTCTATTGCAATTTGAAATGTATGAAAATATAGGAAAGCACACAGGGCTTTCTATTTCTAGCACTTATGGCCATTGAAAGCATGCTTGTATGTGAATAAAATGTAAAAATCACATTTTTGTTATTGGAAAAAAATCAAATACATTATGAATGTATATATGAGATAGCCTTAATATTACCAACCTCGTGTTACCCCTCAAATGTTTGCCTACAAATTTACTCTATTTACTCTATACAATATTTTAAAAAAAAGAATTGTATAAAGTTCTTATTCTTAGTTCTACTTATTGTTTTGATTAGATTTGGAATTTAAATCTTTTATAAGATGATAACTAACTAATACGACAAATGATGAGAATTATCTTGTGTAGTTTGTGTTGTTTTTTTCTTTGTAAAAAATAAAGGAAATTAGGTTACTGGATCTTTATAAGTATGCTAAATCATGTAGAAAGAAAGGGTTTTGCGACTAATTTTTAGCAGGCCTGATGGGTTTTATTTGCAAATCTTTTTCCAAGGTGATACAACCTGTATTTTGTTTTTCAAAAAAACAGCTTTCGTAATAATTATATAATACTTTACAACCAAAACGTTTATAAAATTGTATTTTAATATGCAATTAATACATTTATAGGGTCAACTCCCTGTCCGTTGGATGGCATATGAATCGGTATTTGAAGGGACATACACATCTAAATCCGACGTGTAAGTCACTTTATCATCACTTAATGAGTATCTAACTGTTTTTTTTGTTTTTTTTCAAAAAAAAAAATTAATTTCAAATGAAATGGCTTTTGTATAATATATATATTTTTTGTATGAAATGGCTTTTTTGATTTAAAATTTAAAATTTAAATTTCTTTGTGTAACTTTTTGCTACTATTCCACAGTCTAATCCAATGAATAAGTCTTTATTTAATTGAAATGTATCATTCGCCATTGAGTCATAGCATCATTGTTACATCATCACAATGTGGACTCATCATAATTTCATTGACTTATCGGCATCATCGTCTCACCACATCACATTCACAGAATTAGCTTTAGGACGTAGATTTAAATATGTTATCAACTTACATAAGTAATATAACTGTAGGTTAGAAACAAAGTTGGTGAGTTTAATAATTTGGTTTTGTTAAAAAATCAAGACATTCATATTCTTTAATGAAAAGGGGAATGAAGATATATGACTGATTTGCTATAAAAGCTGTTTACCCTGAAACACGGGAGGGGGATATCTATGAGCAGATTATATTTTCCCCCTTTTTTCCGATCTCTGTTTTTGTCACCAGAGTAGGGGGTGGAGAAAGTCAGGGTGAAATTTTAAAGTGGTTCGTAGACATAAATAATTTGGACAATATGCTATATTATCTATATATTGTATAAGGTTGTACAGGCCAAAGTTATCTATCCTAAAGTTTTTTTAACCTCGATATGTTACTGCACTATAAAATATAAACAAGCTGATTAATTTTTCACAAAAATCTTCTCTCTAATGGATTTAATTAACGTAATTTGAAAAATGCAACGTCAGTACTTTTCCAAACAACTTTTCCAAGGTGTATATAAGCATGTTACATCATGTTACATTTAGATGGTCATATGGTATCCTACTATGGGAACTATGTACACTGGGTAAAATACCTTACCCTGGAATCGTCCGTACCGAACAGTTATTAGATGAGTTGGAATCGGGTTACCATATGGAGAATCCTGGACATATATCAACCGACCTGTATGTAGTTTTCTGGGTTTTTTTTAATCTCTTACAAACTTTTTGTTTCTTGTTTTTTCTTTTTACAAAAATTATAAAATTGAAACTTTTGTTGGATTTATATGCATTAAACTGAGTTTTTAAAATGCTGTTTTGATTTGGTTTAGATATCTGCTAATGAATTCATGTTGGAATCGCATACCTGACAACAGACCGTCATTCGCAGATTTGAAGAAAAAGTTGAGCAATTTAATTGAAGATAAAAGCGAGGTATATTAATAATAATCGTCATTATATACAAGTTTCTTTCTTCCATAGTTTCGGGTGAACAAAGCATTCGGAATTACTATTTTCGGGTGAACAAAGCATTCGGAATTACTATTTTTGGGTGAACAAAGCATTCGGAATTACTAATTTCGGGTGAACAAAGCATTCGGAATTACTAATTTCGGGTGAACAAAGCATTCGGAATTACTATTTTCGTTCAGAAATATTAAAATTATTAAGCTTTTTCACGAAGACGTTATATCTACTGTTGCTGACACTTGACACGTCAGCAAGAAAAGCTCGCCATATATAGATTTACCTTTTTATTCAATAACCGTTTCTGTTTGTTTTTTTAAATTATTATTCACAGTAATTCTGAAAATAATAAATTGATTCTAAACTATTTTTTAATAAGTTGCATCTAACTTAAACAACTTCTAGTGTTACGAGCAATGACTTTTAATTCATTGAAAAAGTTACGAGGGATGACATTAATTCATTGAAAATGTTATTTGGACTCGCGGCTTTAGTCGACGGAGTCCTATGAATTCACTCTCGTGCGTCGGTCCGTCCGTCGGCGCGCCTGTTATGGATTTTTCTCAGGATTGGCTCATTGCTTTTTCTAATTTTTTATATGAAGTTAGGCATCTATAAACATTAAAAATTGACGAAGCTGCATTATTTATAAAAGTTCTTTATTTTCACCAAATTTTGACCCAAGATTACGGTGTTTTTTTTAATAGAGTTAGATAATAATAAGGGCTTTTTAATATACTAGATTACATTTACTCCGAAAAAAACAAAAATGGTTGCTTTAGGGTCAAAAGATCTTTTTGAATATTTTTAATCTGTAACTATCAATGAATTTACTTTAACATTAATAACTGGCTTTTAGTTAGAAGCTCACTAGAAATCGTTATTTATCACCCTTGTTTAAAACTGTTTTTGTTATATCCCGGGAGTCCATTCGTCAGTCTTTCTTGTTTTATCATCAAGTCATAAGTATAAATATAGATTATACCTTTAGCCATCTTATTAAATTATACTTAGCCTGTCATTAAAATCTGCATGTTATTATAAACAAATAACTTTCAAATAAACATGAATGTTTTCAATTTCAGCTTCACATTGATCTTGCAAAGTTATTTGACGATGAATTTCATGAGGAAAATGACGATATTTTATCTCCTACAACGGATTTCCACCGCAGAGGTGGTCCTTTCAATGAAGATCTTGTTGAAGAAGCGAACGAACCTATTGCATAAACAATCCCAGAAAATAATTTTTTGTATGGAAACAGTAATGATTTAAGCATGTTTTTTTGAACAATGGCATTAAATTTCTCTTGTTCTAGAAGATAAAGGTATCACGAAATGACTGAAAAGTAGAATGTAATTTTCTGCAATTAATTGATTTTTTATGTCTGCGTCGTATGTAATGTCATATGTAGAGAAGTAATTTTCGGTTCCTAGTTGTGAGGTACGGAAAAGGTGCGCCAGGTGTGAGATGGCTGTAGTTAAAGAAGAGGGCGAGGTAGGTTAAAAATGCGTACACATGCACAAATTGAATTTATCTCGTGTTTGAGGCAGTCAAAAAATAACTCACTAAAACTTAATTTTACAATTTCAACATTTGTTGGTTAATAGGAACCACACCTCCGTCTAATAATTCATTCATATTTGCTTAGCTTTGACTAAGATTCCACTTAATAATATATCCGACAATGAATCGTGGGAAGTGTAATGCATTATGGGAAACGTAATGTATTACGTGTCATTGATTGTTGTTTTTTTTAATTTAATTTTTCTATCAAATTACTTTTAACTTCAATTTTTTTACGAGGAATCTCTTGGATTCTATTTACTTTTGTTTCGTTTCTGTCCACACTCAATTCTTCATGATCAATAAAAATATTTTATATCGTAACCATATCCTGCATTGTTCAACTTTTAACATAACATTCATTATTTGTATCAAGGATTTGTAAATATAGTTTAAAATACGTGTATTTAATTCTATTTGTATATTTAATCGTGGTCGTATTTACTATTGTTAATTTTTATTATAGTAGGATGCAATGTGAAAAACCGATTTTTGACGTTACTGTATTTTTTATCGTGGTCGTATTTACTATTGTTAATTTTTTGTCATAGTAGTAGGATGCAATATAAAAACCGATTTTAGACGTAACTGTGTTATTACGTATTCTTTTGTAGTATTTTTTATTTTTATTAAGACGAGCTGAATCTAGCTATATCTCGTTAATCATATCATTGAAAATAAATTCAAAAGTTTGTCTAAAAATGATTTTTCGACGATTTTCTAGTGAAATTAACTTAGATAAATCTTTAATCGTTTTTTCAGGCTTGTCATGCCCTGTTCGAATTATTTACGTTTTAAATCTTAACTGGTTTAAAGTGTGCCCGTAGCTTAAAATAAACATCAGGGGTTAGTTACATCATAGTAGATAGGATATATCTTAATGTGCCCCTCTGATGTTTATTTTAAGCTACGGTCACACTTTAAACCAGTCAATTCGTTTAGTAATTGCGTGTTTATTAATCTTAATTTTTATATGTTTGTTTACATTTTTACAATTCATTTAAGTGTAGTATTGTTTTAACCTTTGTTTTTTTATTGTTTTGTTTCGGGAACCGCCCTGTTTTTTCCAGCAATCTAATTGGTTAGAGTAATGTGAAAGAATGTGATTGGGCGTATTTAATAAAAATATCGTATACGGAAACTGGTACATGAGCTACCATTTAAAATTGGAGGTTTTACTCAATTTAAATATCTGACATTGTATAAGAACGAATAAATAATAAAAAACTTGATTAATATACAAAAATTTTGTGTAGTGAATGGTAAAGGTTTATTTACTTAGTGTTTCCATGGGAATTGTTTTTTCTCCGAATAAAAAATGGAACGGAATGGCAAGTGGAAGATTAGATTCATGATTTTATTTATTTTTTGATGCAAATAACCTAACTTTCATTCTTTTAGTGTCAGCTACTTTATTAGTTAATTCAATTTGGTGACTCACGAATATCATAACCAGTACCAGTGATTCCAAATAACGTTTTTTTTAGGTCTGTGTTATTTGGTATTGCCTTCGGTTAAAAATTTAATATATATATGTATATATACATATAAGACCTAGTACCTGTTTATTCACGTATTTACAACTGATTCGCAAATTGTCCAAGCCAAAAAATCTCTGTTCGAGATCAAAACAACTCCCAAACGTCTGGTGTAGGCCTACTCGTAAAATATACCGTAACCCAGTTGACAAGGGTACAGCTCAATGCCTTTGAACTTATAGATTGCGATTTCATACACAAGATTTTAATCCGATTGATTAAAACAAGATTTATTGTTACATAAGTTTCATTGTGTAGAACAAGAAAGGAGTGTGTATATAAAGACATGGATTGCTAAAGTGACGACATAAACATGTTTCTTAATTCTACAAAGACATGGTTTAAAAAGTACATAAAACCTTAATAATATACAAAACTAAATAGCAACAATCTATTACTAGAGACGGAAGAAAACAAACATGTAATGTAAAATGTAAAAAATGTAAATGAAAAATCAATGTTTGAATCGTAACCAAGCACATTCTATAGAAAAAAAGAAATAAATATTTAATATCAGCGAAGGAGAGAAAAACTTTGTAAATGTGTGAAGCTTGTAGAATTACGTAAGTAATTAACCGCAATTAAAATTGAATAAATACCATTAAACTTTATTACCCACATGGGTGATTACTAAAAAATTCGCCTTTTTAAAATGTTAAAAATAATTAATGAAAAGGTCCTTGAAATGTAAGGTCCTGTCCACATCTCCCGTTAAAAACAAATCGAATAACCCATGATAAGCGAAAGCAAGAAAATTTATATTATTTGACTTATAAATATAAATAAGAGAAAAACTACAACCTAGAACAATGTAAAAAGAGTTGCTATAATCAAAATTTAATATATATAAAAACAACAACCCAAATCGTAAAATAATCTTTGAATATATGTATTTGAATGTAACTATAGCTAGTTATAAATTTATTTTACGACAATTTGCTATGCACGAACTTTCAACCAGCGCAGCGCCACTAAATTTTCGATCACACAGTAAAACTTGGATAAAAAAAATAATAATATACCGAATACGGAGTCATAGCAACAGATAATATATTTAAATAAAAACAGCATCTTCGCATTTGATCGAGAACTCTAAGCCAATATTCTTTCGGTATAATATATTTATAAGCCTTAATTTAGTATCTCTCTCTCTTAACCCAACAGAACATCCGATCAATAAACTTGTGTTTTATTACTATCTATGTAAATGGAGTACGTAGTCTAAAAAATGCATGAATGAATGAATAGGTAAGTATAATTTCAACTTAGAAAAGCATAAAACTGGAAAACTTTCAGAGCAGATTCTCTAGTTAAAATGGAACACCCTGGTTTAGTGTTTGGGAAAGAAATATCGGTAAATAAACTATTTTAAGTGCAATTTCTAAACTGTAAACTAAACTATGAATATAAACCTTGGAACTGAAACTTTTTTATATAAATTTATGAAAAGCGATAGTAGAAAAAGACTTTATCTGAAAAGCGCATTAAAAACGATTATATAAAATAAATTTACGTTAAATTGTTCCTAACAACTTGTTCCTTTGCTAGAATACAAAGGTTAGAAAAAATGTGCTTTTAAAAATATCACGTTCTTGATTATAATTGGTACCCAGGTCCCTTTTCGTCAAACCTATCTTTAGGAGGTAAAGATGGGTAAAGAGGAATATTATCGGAATCGCTAGGAGCATTGGGGCCTAAGTAGTTTTCGCGCAATTTTTCGATGACTTCGCCATATAAAGCGACATCACGCTTGCGTATCAATTCTAGGTATTCCTTCTCCCGCAATGATAAAGTTTTGAATAACCTTTTGCTAGCAGGACTGGATTTTCTAAATAAAATACAAAGAAATCAACTTGATAGAATAGAATAGGTATAGTATACAACTCGATTGTATTACTACATTGTATTAAACAGCATAGTAAATTATCAGGACTTGATTAATTTCATGTGAAGGAATTATGACATACTTAGAGTATGATAATATTGGGTAAGAAAGGTTGATCTATCATCTTTCATCTAGATACGCGCACGCGCAAGAAGATGGAAATGAGTTGGATCAAAGATAATAAAATTCAATGAGATAGATTATTACTCTATCAAACTCTATATAATGTAGAATTGGAACTTAAATTTAATGCAAAAGTTCAGCAAGATAGGTCTTGAGACAAAGTATATTCATATATTGGATAGGATAGGATAGTCCTAGTATTACTCTATGATATGATGTATTGTAAACAAAACATGAAAAGTCTATTTTAACTGTATTCGATTCGATGGTATAATAGGGAAGAAATACACCATGATGGGATTTTTGTTTTAGGGGAATGAGAGTTGAAGCAACATAATACAACATAATGTAATTCCACACAATAGGGAAGAAGATAGAGGATAAGATAAGAACATTTCATACAAGGATAGAGATCGAATAATATTGATAATACGAAAGATAAAAATTACATAGGATAGGATAGGATTTGATAGTATAGTATGCAATAGATACGTCACAATAGAATTGGTGTGTACAGGGTGAGAACACGACAAAACAGGATGTAATTTAAAACAACATGAAATACAAGAGGATGGGATAGCATTTACGAATAAAAAATGCATATAGAAAAGCATCAGAAAAAGCTGGATACCAAAGATAAAAAAATTACATAGAATACATAGGATGGGATTCCAAATGATATGATAAATTAAATTTTAGCTCATGGACCTTAAAACTCCATGAAACAGCAAAAACAAAAACTACTTACTTGATACCAAGAACATCAATGACGTAGTGCACGATCAGCAAGACGAGACCAAGAACTGACACCACAATACCGATAACAATGGCAAACCACAACACAATTAAACAATATTGGTAGAGTATGTTCTGTGACAACTCGCACACAAATTTATGCTTGTTACTTAAAGTCGACTTGATGTCTTTTGCTGTTTCGTATACTTCGCAATAACCGAAAGGTGGTAGCAAAAGATTACCTTAAGATAAAGGTAGAATGATTATATTAAACACTTATAAATACTATGACATTAAAACCAAAGGAAACACTGGAACACTGAAAATTCCAAGAAGGGATAGAAGGTATTAACTGTAAGAACACGTCTATACATAAATGACTAAACTTTCGATAATTTTTTGTATATTATTTTGTATAATATTCCGTGTAATAATGACAATTCTTACCCTATTGTGCCTAATTTAGACTCCTTTGAAAATAATCTAAGCCAACCTAATACTACAGTCAATATAAAGGCTTTACAATACTTTAAGCAAAACATTTACCTGGTTTAGGGAAATCCCGTATTCCTAAATAATCATAAGCAACTGTGTTATTGTACTGCGACCATTTTATCCATTTATTTCCATAATCTACAAACTCGTTGTTTAACAGGCTATCGAGACCAAGGAACGCAACAAGATTCGCGACCAGGTACAAAACCTTGATCAAGATATTGTATATCACTCGGAGTAACATACTACGTTGTGGGTTGGTTTTATGGTTGAAATAATGTTTGGCTATTTTCTCTGCATCTGGTTCATCTCCCTTTACTGTGTTCTTCAAACTGATCAAATCACTGTTGGCAGTTCTGAACGCTATGTATGGTGCATAAAACAAAATGCACAAGGCAGCAATCATGAATGGCATCCATTGGTACTAAAGTAGGTAAAAAAAATTAAAAAAAGTCAAGCAATGTCAAAATTATTTTCAAGATTAATTGTAAACAACTTGCATTCATGAAAGAAAAAAAAAGAAAACTTTAGCAAACAATAGTTTATTTATTTCAAACATCAAAATGCAATTATAGATGAACGTTGCTCAAGTAGGCCTGGGAAAACCAACTTTGTTTATTAATAAGTATGATAAATTAGTCAAGTTTTTATGGAATGAAATAATTAACAGAATCTCAAAAAGATGAGTTTCTCAATGGAATCTTTTAAGAGAGACACGCTACAAATAAATTTTATCAAAACAGCAACACATATTAGGCTATTTAAAAAAAGATCTCAATCTAGGGAGGGGTTGCTTAGCTGGAATTTTATTCATGCTTCTTTTTAACTAAATAAAAAAAAAAATTCACATAAAATCTTATCCACTTTTTTTGTGATACTGTTGATAATTATTATTTCATACTAATTTTTTGTGATAGTACTAAGATTACAGATACACGCTACTTACAAGTGCAAGCCACTATAACTTGATTGTTTGGATGAAAAAGTAAAAAAAAAAAAAGTCATAAACAGTCCAGACAAACACTTACTTGCAAGTAATAGGTTTTGTGCATTGGTGCACATTTTGGGTCTGCAGGTTGATCAAATCGTCTGGTTGTTGAACATAAGAAACCATTTGGCATCATACCATCATTGGCCAAATCTTTGGGTACTCCGAAATAAGCTACATTGTCTATACGGTTAGCCAACTCTTTATACACATATACACCCTGAATCCAGCATGTCGCTGATACAAAACCACCACTGATGCCATGGGAGTCTACATAGAATAATCATTTAATATTAAAATAAAAATAAACTCACACACAGAAGATATGTATACTATAAAAAGGCATAACATGGACAGTATTCTGAAGAAAAAAAGCACTATACAATTCATATAAAAAAAACAAAAAACAATCCTATATTTTAATTTTTCATTACCATTAATTATTAAAAATTAAACGCCGCTGATAAAAAATAATATATATATATTTCTATTGGCATAGTGTTTGTACGACAGAAAAACTATTTTACTTGAACTATTCGTGGAATAGAATTTTAATTTATTATGCTAGAAAGTAACAATGACAATGATTTTTATCAGTTTACATACAAACCATACATTTCATATCACTTTGACTTTTAAAAAAAAAAAAAATTTCAACACAATGAAGAAGAGCTTAAAAAGAGAGAGAGCTTATCTAAATTATTAACCAATAGAATTTGTGAGAATCAAAAAAATAGTATAAAACAGATGCCGTTGGATTTTATATTTTAGTTTTGGATCAGTGACATTTTCATGTCGCTGATACAAAACTACAAAAAAATAGAAAAAACAAGTAAGAAAAAAAGAAAGGAATAAACATGATAAAGGAAGTTTAAGTTTACATTATTATCAGATGATTACAGTCGAACCTACCAAACAAGACATATTTAGGTTGTAATTGAGTACTAGTTGTTTATATAGAACATTGCTGAAATAATATATCTGCAGTCCGAAAAGATTGTTTACAAGATTGTTTAAGGTAAAATATTTTATTCTTTCACCCCCAATTTATTTTCTAAAACCAAGAGCCAGTCCCCCTGTAGAGTTGTTTATTTAATCTTTAATTCAGGTTATTTCTATTGACAACATGAGTATTGTCCAGCTTGTCCAAGGTACTCTGACTCACATGAATGTTTTTATAAGGTAAAGCCAACTTTGTTAACTTTATTTGACTGTTTATTTATGTAAAAACATTATGAGTGTTCATATTCAGATTATTAATGAATTAAGACCAAATTCAAAGTGCACAGGGACCCTATTTTAGGTATGAAATGGTTCAATGTCAATAAAATAAAAGTCAATAAAAATTTATGCCACAATGATCTACATGGCCTTCATTTCCTAGAAACTAAAAACTAATTAAATTTCTCATTGCATACAGAAATGTTTTAATAACTCAGCAAATAGACACAGTGAGTATCAAAGGATTTTTTTTCTGACTAAACCAGTCAAATACTTAGAAATGTTACAACTTTATAAAAAAGTGTTTACATTTGGTGATGCGATGATGATGCAATGTATTCAATAAAAAATCCTCTTATCTTGTAGTAATCTTTTAAAAAAGTTTTATAAGTAAAAAAATTAAAACAGATAAACCATAAAAATCCTATAGATTATCAAAATGATAACAATAAGAAAACACTGAGATGGAGAGTGACCTCTTTTCTCATCTGCTACCTACATCATAGATAGTAAGAAGGTAATTTTTAATATCTACTCAAAACTTCTTTGTATAGGACCAATACAAGAAACTTATTTTATGCAAAGAAATGTAAAAAAAATAAGTTACAAGAATTCATCTAACATAAAAAATTGCAATGATGGCTGATATTGGCTTAAGGTAGGTAGGTTGTATACACTTAATCTAGCAGTTACTCTAATCATTTCTAATCATCAGATTTAAGAGTGTATTGCAATGAATGTGAGGAGGGCCATAAAATATGAAGATATAAAAAATGAAGGAACTATATTTTATTTATGGTATTCATAATAATGTCTGTTGTCATGTGTCTTTTGTGGGCTTCCTTGCCGTGATTTTTTTTAGCTAGTTCTAATAACATGATATTAAATGAGAAAAAATGAGTGTTGGATTCACAGTACTCAATTTGAGAATGGGATACAAGGCAAACCTGTTCGAAAGATTTGATAACTCTTTGAATAAAGATAACTTTGCTGCTGAATTGGTTGTTTATTTTTTGAAAAACATTCTTTTTAATCTTTTGACTGCTTTAATAGCAAAAATGATTATTAAAAAATGTTTCTATGTCTGCATTTATGATTCTATTAATACATTATTAAATTTTATTTGTGTAATATTTACTTTAATTTCTTTTATTACATCACTGTCACTTAAATAATCTATTTTATATTAAAAATCTCATATTGCTAGATTAGTGGAGATAATGTTAGAACATATCATCGCCATGTGAAAATTTTCTTTTGTATTTATTTCTGTTTGAAAATACTGAATCATATTATATTAAATATTTCTTATACTTCACGTACAGACAAACCTGTTAAGCAAGACACCAAAGGATTCTGAAACATTGGACATTAATAATCATTTAACTACAAATTAAATAGAGCTCAAGTACAAATCAAACATAAACTTATTAACCCTAAGTGCACCTGAAATAAGTTATGGCGATAATACTAATAAAAACTGTAATTAATATTTAATTAACGAATAACTTATAATAATTTACTTTGAATAAAAGTTATCTGTACCAGAGTAAAACTCTTTAAGGATGAAGACAATATTTTTTTCATTAAAAAGATTCATTATAGGTCGTGTACACTTGTAAATTACATTGCTTTATTTGAATAAGCATAAAATTAGAGTTTAAGAGTTCTTTGGTTTCACATCAAAATCTTGTTTTTTAAAGTGTTTTCTTAAGAGTTAAAAACACCATTTTTTAAGATCTGTGACATCACCAACAGCCTCTAACAAAAATTATAAAAAAAAATTGTCATATTTTTAAAAAAAAACACAAAGGAGTTATAATATTTCAGTGTTAATGTAGAACAAACTAATGTTTTTTTGTTGTTTGTTACTTCAATGTTGATCATTGATCCAGTAGGGGCATTAGAATTCTGGCTTTTTTATTTAAAGGAAAATAAGGTTAACTAATGTCCAGCCTCTATTTAAGCAAAACTGTCAGATTTTGTTTTAAAATTTGCTTTAAAGAGTGATAGTGATGTCACAGAAAAACAGAGAGCTAATAAATTTAGAAAAACCTTCATAGGTCCTTAACAAAGAAATATTTTGATATGAAATAAAAGAATTGTTAAATCTGATTTTATGTTTATTCAAATGAAGAAATAAAAAACAAATGTCCAAAACCTTTTGAATATTAAACCACTATGTAAGTTTTGCTAGGTGTTATAACATCAAAGTTGCTTAATTCCAGTCCTGGTTCTACACCTAGGTTATTTTCCAATGTAGCCATTTTCAATTAAAGAAATATTGCGAGAAAGAACTTTTACCATGAAATAAAAGGGGTTGGTTATAGTATTTTTGAAGGTTTTTAATATAAAACATGTCTCAACACCTATTAATGAATTATAAATTAAGATCCTTCTTTACATTTTATTAACAGAAATTACACTTGATCTGATCTGCCCTGTTTATAAAATGATGTGTTTAAATCATAACAATCGTAAATGATTAAATTTAAAAGCAACTTATTTACTTACCAGGAACCATACAATTGATTGAGTCCTGGAACCAACTGAGACCCATGATGAGTGAAGAGACTAGCAATAACTTCACCATGAATATACGGTTGTATTGGTCGGTATATCCGTCAGATCTCGATTTGATCGAGATTGACAGCATACCCTTGATGTCTGTAGCTACCATCGCCATCTTGACGTAGTTTTAATTTCGACACAAAGGTGACTTTTTTATAAAGTTTGTTGTTTTTAAAATTAGTTGTTCTAGCATTAAAAGAAATAAACATAATAAATTATTAGAATTAGAATATTTTCATCAATAAATAAAATACTCTACTCTCAAACAACATTGATTACTTTACTCAGTTTCTTTCAGCCATTTCTTAAATATTTAAACCTGTGATCTCATATAACTTTTAAACAAATGAAAGATTAATTTTTAATTAAATACTAAACAAAAAGAACTTTTTTTAATCATCCAATCAACAAATCAGATAAGATATACAAACTTAGAACCTAGACCACCCTTGAAAAGATCAAATTACAAAGAATAACCAGAACTTATCATTTTTAGCACAATGCTTTGATTAAATATTGTAAAGTAATAAATAAACATAACAAACAAATGACAATAATATTGATTAGTTACCAGCTTACTTAAAACAAAAGGATTGTCAAATTTATGTAAATCGTTCCCAGATCTGTCTATCGATAATCTGGGAAAGGTGTAGTTAGAAACAACATAGAAACTACTTATTTCAACTACTTATTTCTACCACTTAACTACCTGATGACAAACACAGTTCAACTATTTTAATAGTGAAGAGAAAAGTTAATAACTATTCTCATTTCTTATATGTATAACCACATTTAATACTTATATATTATTAAGAGTTAGAAGTGAAAATGAAATATAGTTATTTAAATAGTAATATGACAAAATTACCCTTCAACACATATTGCCAGATGACTACATAAATAAAGTCTTTAAACAAAGAACAACACATGATCTCAATTAATATTGTAAAAGAAAAGAAAAAGTATAAAAAAAAACGTTTTCGAATAATTTGAGTAACTACATCTATGTTTTTACACTCTTCGAATAAATAAACGAAAGTTCTTGAAAAGTAGTTGGGAATAACTAACTGTTTATATGGACACTAGATGTAAATTCCTTATAAAAATAACATATTTGACACATATCAAACATTATCATTGTTTTTATTTACTTTTCATTGAGATGTAAATACGAAAAATTCACCAGGCCACTTTGTCTCGATTATCAAAAAAATATAAAATAACAAACTTCACTCAGCTGCCAGTTAGTGTATCAGTCAGTCATGCATCTTTTTTAAGACATTTTTTTATTTTTTAAAAACACATTTTATCAATTTTAATTTATTGAAATAGGAATCTAGTCTGACTGAAGGCAAATGATATTATTAAAAATATTCATTACATTTAAAGCATATTGAAAAGTGATTAAAAGTGGATTTAAATTTAAAAACAATGTCTACACAATGAATGTGAAATATACCATAACGATAATTTTTTATGCATTACAAATGATATTACAAAATGGCTATACCAAAGTTTTGTAATTGAATTGAATCTATATAAATAGTCAGTAAATAAGGGGAAACCTTTGGTTGATTAAAGAAAAGGCTCCTATTTATGTTACTTGAATAAAAAAATGAATTATCAGATATAATTTGATGGGTATATATAATGCAAGGGTACAGCCCTGATTACCTGAAATATAAAAAATGCTTTCTTGTATTTATTTTCGAACAAAGACATTCTTACCAGTAAAGTGGATTCATTATAACTTTAATACACCCATTTCAACATGTTGTATTAATAAATACACTTGAATTGGTGTAATTCTGTTAGGTTCAAATTTTTACTTTTTAACTTATTTTACTGTAGTTCATATGTTGTTGTTACAAGTAATGATAATTACTGATGATTTTATGCAAATTGATAAAAAGAATATTGACACACTAATATCTCAATGTTGCTATGGCAACTAATTCAAAGATGTTTTAAACTTGATAATAAGAGATAAATAGAAATATAAACAATGTAAAAACTGAAAATCACATGTTAATTCAATAAACAAAAACAAAGTCACTTTTAATAATACCCTAACTATGATATATACACCACTGTACAAACCTTTTTTTATCGATGTTATGGTTGATGTTACTTTCCCATAAAAACAAATTAGATTTTTCTGGTTATAACACTCTGAAAAAAGAATGTATAAACAATATTTTTTCTTCTCTGTTCAACCTCTTATTGTCTTATAGATAATCATTTAATGACACTAATTAAAATAAATTAAAGTAATCAAGATCCATTGCAACAGCTATCTTCACTAATTACTTTGTGTTAATGCTTGTTTCGAAAATTCTTGATCATTTAGTAATACATTGCCACTGAATTTCAACAAGATTGTAAGCTAATCCACCATGAAGCAATTGTCAGAAGAACATAATTGTTCATTGATTCCAACAATAATATACATTTATAATTTAGTAAGTATTTATAAAGTAATAGCTTTTTTCAAATAATAAGTTTCTCTCCTAGTTAATTATTTTTCTGTAATTATTTAGTTTCTGTGAAATCTACTGACATCAATGCTTGAAGAAGTCACAATAGTTTTGTAATAAAATTATTTATTTATAAAATTGTAATAACTAAGAGATAAAGATTAAAGCAGACTTATCTATGTTAGCTAAAACATTTGATAAATATGAGAATGCTGATTTTTGGTCTTGTTGCCTTTTTATGTTTAAGTCTTTATTAGAAGAAGTCAAACGAAACTCAGTAAGAGAAGAAAAAGAAACATGTTGCTAACATCAAATTTTAGATAGGTATATAATTGTTAAATAAATAGGATTGATTACACTAGCTGATTTCCTTAACACAAAAAATTGAACAAGTAACAATAATATTAGGGAAAAGAAGTATTAAGAAGTAAGAAGAAACCTAATTTTTCCTAGGTAAGGTAATGCTAGGTAATGCTAGCTTGTGTCAATTTCTTTTACCAGAGAGCAGCTTAAGATCTAGTTATATAACAGCATAACACAATATATTACAAACATACATTACATATATAGCTATTTATATATTATATACTATATAGCTATATATAAATATAAATATAAATAGCTATATATACTATATATACATTACATACAGACAAAAAAGTATTTCTCAGCTTTTAACTGACATACCAACCTTGAGTTCTGTTTTACTGCATGGTATAAATACCTAGTCTTAATCAAAAGCAAGACAGAACATCAATAAGGTTTTAAAAAAAATTTGGAAACTGTTCTTGATAAATATTTTCTCTAGATTTAGCCTACCTATTACTACTACCTAAACTACTTACCAATTTTTAATTACTCTCGAAAGATATCACTAGGGCACTAGCTCCATTTAGAGTTTTAGGGTTTTTATTTGATGTTGTTCTTTTACGCTAGACCACTTTTACCACTTTACTAAACTTTCTTCATTCGACTCGCAATTGAATTACAATTAAAACTTAGTGTTTAGTTTTTCTCTCGAGAAAACACTAGTTTATTAAAAATTAAACCTAGGTACTAAAATGTTTATTCTTTGAGCATAGTTACTTAAAACTAAAATTGAAAAATTTGTACAAAATTGCATCAGAAGTCATGCCTATATATACTTATAAAAGAGCTAGCTTTATCATTTAATAGTATTTTCTTGTGTAATGAAATTTTAGTTCGGTTATACCAACTAACGCCTCTTTTAAAAAAACATTAAAAACTTTACGATTATTTTTAGAACAAATCTTGATCATGCTAAATCTAAATATATATATTTTTTATATACATAAATGTAATTTATAATGAATAAGATTTTTCACAAATAACTTTTATTATGTAAATGAAAATGCGTTTTTTTGTTATTTTAATAACAGCTTTTAATAAATTGCAAATAGAGTTATTGTAAACTAATATATTTCCCACGTGTTGTAAAATCGAATCTTCATCAAAAATAAATCTTTTAATTTAGTTAATCAAAAAAAATTACCAAAGTATAAGCTTGGCAGTTATATATCTGCAAACAATTAATGCGAATTAAACTTGAAGATTGTTTTGGTTGCAGTAAAAACACTTGAAGCATGTCTCATCCGTCAAAGCAGCTTCCAATATGTTCAGAAGTTTACGATCCCTAATGATCAAATAAAATAACTTTAAAATATCTTTTCTTTCTTTTAGTTTTCTGCAGCAACACTAACAGAGAGAATTGGGCTTCAAAAACAATTAATCAAATGGCAGATTAATCTAATGACGAAATTGAGGATGAGGAGAGGAGACGCTTGAAAATTTACCTAATTTATTCAGAGAAGATTCCATTAAAAACTTGATCCAACTCATTCAAAGTGGAATTCCGTTAAAAGGTTTAGCCAACTTATTTCAAAGGTGAGTCAGCTAACTGTTAGGTTTGGTTTGTCCGTTTTTTACATGGTTTCCAGAATTCCTGATGGACTTATCATGTACTCCTTGGACCAAGGTTCTGGTATATTTAAGTGCTCCCATTTGTGCAATAGCGATGTTATATTTGCGCTTTATATACCGCTTATCAGACAACCAATCAGACTGTTGCACGGGGCAGTACTCGAATCGGAAACATTACGGTGAAATTTTGAAGCGGTACCATTAAGCCATTTAGAGTAACGACTTGTGATGTGGTAAACCACTATTTATATATTACGTTTATACTATATTACATACATATTGACAAAATCCGAGTTGGCAGAGACATGTGCCCAGATATGAAACTATTGTCATTATTATATCTTTCATCCCGCCTCCGTCAAAGCATGGAAATAATATAACAAGGTCAAAGCAATATCAGCAACTCGTGAGAGACCGTGGAGGTGATAACTGTGCAGCCAGAATATTAGAGCAGACATTTTTTAGAGCACTTCTTATTAACATTAAATATATTCTTTAAACAATAGAAAGAACAAAGGATGATCTTATTTACATAGGTCAACATGGTTTGTATTTCTTTTCACACTCAGGGGGTAAGATAAAATATTTTAAAGAAAAAAGAATATTACTATTAGTGGAAAAAGAATAATAAGAAATTAATAGATAAATATTTATAATAGATTTACATGTTTTTCGTTGCGCTTTTTTTTATCTCACTGTATGATTTAGATTTTTAAAATTAAATAGCTAATATCTTATGAAACTCGTAAGTCGACTGCTTTAAACACTGCTTTTCAATTTAACGTGGCCGCTCTTAAAGAGTGGCTGTAGCCATAGGGTACTTATTAGAGCGGTGAAAAATAATGTGACATCGAGACTAGTACGCAAAGATTTTCTTTCGTCATGCTGATCTTATAGTATTATGATGAGAAAGCGTTTCTCGTTTGCGGGAATTTATCTACATTTCTTCCCTTTTTGGATCTGTCTTTACCTCTTACCTCTACAGTTTGTTAAAATAATACTAAGACATGCAACGTCTTTGGAGCGCTCATAACAAAGCGAGGTGAAATCAGCCTGAGCAGTCTCATTGATCTGAATTATAACCTTAATAAAAGAAATGACGTACGTAATTCGATGAATAGAATTCTTTTTTTTTTATTTAAAAAAGTTGTTTTGAAAATTGATCTTTTATTAATACTATTCAATTACATTTATTTTAAAGCAATCTGATAAATTACCCCCTGAATATATAATAAATATACAGTTTAAACAGAAGTTAGTACTCTTAAAAAATGTCTGCTTTAATATTCTGGTAACACAGTAGCTACAAACACGCATGGTGTTATACGTGTACAGTTATTAACTGTTTTGACATCATTTATCCTCAAATTGACCAAAATTGATCTAAATTTGTTATATGATAGGTTTATATAAAACCCAATAAATCTTTTTATACAAGATTTTTACATATTTGTTGGTTCTTAACACCCTATCTGCTAATACTTATTAGTTATTTATATTTTTAGTTCGGGTGACGAATAGCACGATATATTTATATTACTATCAACGTTTTATGGTCTAGACATTTATTTTATCGTGGTTAGATTTCACAAACAAGTTATGTGTTTTTTTTTACGAATTTTTCTGTCTGTTCTGTTTTCAGGTTAGGGTTTAGTTTCTATATATATTCCGGTCCTGAAAACAGAACAGAAAGAATATTTCGATAGACAGTATTATTTCGTTACAGCACCGACAAACTTAGTTGTTTTTTTATCCCAATCAAGTTTTTGGTTTAATGTTTCAGCACTCCTGCGTTCATTGTTTTACAATATTTTCTCACTGTGTGTGTCATATTTAATGTTTATATAGCATCTTTTACTCACTCACACAAAACATAGACAAGCTATACAAACATGTTTGTTCACCTTGGCGTCTTATTGATACTGTAGTAATGGTCCTCTCCAGTTCCACATTACGTTGAAGTTTATTTATTGAATATAAACAACAACACCAATATATAGATATATATTTATTTCCTATTTAATATAATTTGACATTTGATTTATTCACTCTCTCGCAAGTTTTAAGGTAGATTAGTAAAATTTTGGTAATTTCATCATTTTTATCATTTCAGAAGTACAAAACAGAAGACATTATAGTTACACAAAAATTGCAATCAGCTATAATGTGAAAACAGATAAACAACATTGATAAATCAAGTAGCTCAACTAACAAAATCCATGTTAAAAGGTCTATGAACATGATTCAGGTCATCTTTCTTTCACAGAATTGTGTTAATCCATGTTAATCATGACCGTATTTAGAAGCATAAAAGTATAAAACAAAAACGGTAGAGCGTGGGGGGGGGGGGGGGATAGGTACGTAGCAGTTTATCTAAATACTTTTGCTGTCGGTTTAAGTTTAGCTGCGAATTTCAAATACATCATAAGTGCAATAAAAAATGGTAGCTAAAATAGACTAGATAGAATTGTCTGTACGGTACTGGAATAGAGGTTGCCATTTAACGAATTTAATACCCCATTTTATTCCACAAGTCAGTCCTATAGATCATTTTCAAAGACAAATTTTACTATTTGTCAATTATACGGTATTGTTGTTTTACAAGCTACAATTCATAAACGCTTAGTCTAGACGTAACTCGCCATTTATCGAGGCAACACTTTAAACGAGGTCGTGTCGAGTTACTATGAGTAAAATATACAATTCTTATAAAAGTATATAGAAGAATATAGAAAGAAAGTCAGAAAAGTTTTACCTAGATAATAGGTCTGTATAATTAAGCTAGAAAAGCATAGAAACAACGTTGAGCAAAGAGCACTAAACATATAACGTATGTTTATGTTTCATAGCCTACTACTTGTAAAAACTAATGTGAAACTCTGATTAGTGAAAATAGAAATTCTTAGCAAGATAATTTCGATGTTTCTCAGTTTAACTCTTATATTTACCAGATTTTTTTTACATTTACAATGGATTGTAATGGACACTTACACAACGTACATAGTAACTGTACACAACGTGCACATAGCAACTGGACATTTACTAGATTTTGTAAAATCATTTCAGTCGTGCTTGATTGATTAAACATTCTGTTAATATGAATAAATCCCTCTAATATGACAATAACAAGCATAAAGCAGTGAT
>JAUELD010106755.1:2514-14001 GCA_031471615.1 Aglantha digitale | reverse complement strand
GAGTGTTAGCCTTTCCACATTAATGTAGGAGATAACCTTGCTTCATAAAATAGTAATATATATCTTAGATAGATAGATAACTAATTTTTGATAAGTCCTTGCTCTAACCCTTGCTTCAGCAGGTTGTCATTTACATTGCATTCAAAGGTTATTTTTAAAGTATACACGATTTTATATGTTGCGAAATCCGTCATTTGATGTCATTTCAAATTTCCGTAAATTCAGATGTTCTTAGCTAAATTGGCATTATAACTCTATATATACTATAGAGTTATTACCTCATACAGGTATACGCTACCTAATATGGTATACGCTTTACTTAATACAGAGAACAACTGTAAACAGAAACTGGAGTCTATAATTCCACATAGTTACTCAATTAATTTGATTACTAGGGTTTTTGCTCGCTCATTATTCTCTTTTACCCAGCGTTAAAACATGTCCTTACTACTTGTGGTGACTTAAATTGCTTGAAAGTATGCAGTTATTGTGGCTTAATTATTTTATCTCGAATTAGCTTGATATAATATCCAAAAAAGCTCGCTTTGTTCGTTAATAGGATTTTGTCATCTAAATCAGCACTTTGTTATTAAATATCCAGCTGTATGTTTTTGCAATTGGTTTTTTAATAAGCATTGAACTCCTGTTTTTATATTGGCATGCAATTTAAAATTAGATTAAACAAAAACCCATTATTACTACCTTGTATTTTGGATGGAACAAAAACCGTGATTCTTAATTAAAAATCCTTGAGCTACGGGATGAGCCTGACTTTCGAACTCCATCCAGTAGCTACAATACAATAGCTGTCAGTATATCTAAGGTTTAGAAACTTTACTGGACATTCTTGAATGGAAGAAACTTTAAAGGAAACTATGGATTAATGATATATTTTCGATTCTTTCAAATTATGAGTTCATTATTAGTCTGATTTGTTAAATATATATCTGACAATAAATGAAAACAAGTAATCGTATTTCCAAAATGTAGATTTGCAAATGTTCCATAGAAATTCCACACCCCAAATACTAATTAGTACTATTTTTTTTAAAAATATAGTAATAACATTAGACATATTGACTAATAAAAAAAATCTTCTATAACATGATCTGAAATACCATACTACCTTTAATGAAATTTGAACTGCTGCTCATAAATTTAAGTTGTGCAGGAATCGAAAAAAATCGAACAGTTTTGATCAAAAATCTTGTGTAAAAACTAAATGTGTTAGAAAAAGGTGCATCAGACATAGGATTTCAATGCAAGCTCATATTTCTATGGGATTATTAAAATTCCAGCATAAAATGCTCCATTTTCGATCAAAAATGGTTCGATCAAAACTGTTCGATATTTTTTCAATAATTTTTGAAAATGTTCAAACAACCTTTTATGGGCTCCAAACAGTAAATATTAATGTGCTAGTATCAAGCTAGTATCTGACATATGCAGTCTTTCTTTTATATCAAGATATCAGTACTTATAGATTTATTCATTCTTGAAATAATTCTCTCTGTATTTATTATACTGTAAGCTTTTATTGAAACAGCATCCAAGCATTTTATCGATCTTTAATTCAATGCTAATCTTTATTACTGATACCTTAATCCTTGCCATGACAACTGAGGTGCTATGAGGGAGCGGTCTTATATGGACATGTTATTTTATTACATTGTTTGATACATACATTAGACATTACCATAAGTGATTCGCCATAAAGAGTGATTATTAAAAATAATGAATATTTATTCATGGCAACCATAAATATATTGGTGTGTCTTGTTTTTATTGTAAAATTTAAAAAAAATTGTTTACTTCCAACTATTTATGCAACTTCGTCATCAGTCCATATAAACGCTTTACCTTGTTCAAATTTATGTTCCTCTAGTAGTTTGGTTAGTTTCTTGGCTGTTTCCAAAGGTTGCTTTAATTTGTTCTTCTTCCTTTGCTCTTCAATTTCCAGTGTTAACTCCTTGTCTAAACAATTCTCTAATATTTCATTCGTACTATTTGAATCAACGCGATTCGGTTTGAATATTAGCACTTTGATTTTAGGATTTTCCATTGCAAATACCTCACTAAATGACTCGATGGCGCTGCTTGCAATATTTGGCAACCCTAAGTACTTTGTGGGCCTGTTTGCATCAAAGTTCATGGTATTGACTATGGTTTTTTTAGATGGTGCAAACCCATTACAAAACATAGTTGTCAAGAACAGTTTTGAGGTGATATTTAAATCGAAGTAATTTTGTAATTCCGAAAAATCCGTGTTTTCGCATAATGTTTTTGTGATATTTCCTAAAGTCGTGATATTGTTTATTAAAATGACTTCCTCAAAGTCTTGGTCGTAGTTGTTCACCATATCTTTTACGACTTCATTGATCTTGTTTAAGTCACTTAAATCTGCACAAACCAACTCGACTTCAATTTTTCGATGTTTTAAGAATTGTTTCATCTTTTTACCAGAAGTTTCTCGTAGACTATCCATGTCTTTATCGATGAGAATTAATCTAGATCCACCTAACGCCAACGGATGTATGCCACTCTCCTGAAATACTAAGTTTGCTATAGCTCGCCCTAGGCCGTTCCCTGCACCGGTCACCACGCACAAAAACTTGCCATGCATTAAACGTAGTTTCCGTCCAAGAGACTTTCGGTTAGTTAGACAATTTGACATTTTCCTAGTAGCCATGCTTTTTACTTTACTTACAGATGCGACTAGCGTGTGTTGTTTCTCCTGTTGTTTCTGCTTTCAATCTTTCTCGCTCATTCTCTTCGTTTAAATACAGTATGATTGGATAGAAGTGATTATCGCACTGTTAATTATAATAACATGCAATCCTTTTGTATTGAAACTAAAGTTTCTTTTAATAGACAATTTTAATAAAGATTTAACGAACAGAGCTTTTATCCGTGTGCTGCTGAGTTTTTTTGCTGCATATAAAATAATATTGATTCAAAAGGTGGTTTCGTTTTTTCAAATCGAAAACATGTAGAGGAAGATGAAAAGGAAGTTTAGGTTGAATGGATAGTGGTTAATAAACAAGAACCGAGGTTAAAGCTTTTTCATATTTGTTAAAACGTTGCAAGATTATAAATTACAATAGCAAACATCGACCAGCCATATGTTTGTCATGAATATGTTATTTGCATATTTCAGTAATCCGTCAGATAATGCAAGTCTACTAAACTTTTAATTAAAAATCTCGATCGAAGCGATTTGTTGATGCGTATTAATTTGTAATTAGACACTTCTATAATCTCTTTCGCGATGTTTCCTTGTTGAAAGTTGAAACTTAAATTGTTTTCTTAGAGTAACTATTTACCTAATTAACTAAACTTAATGATTTTTTAAAAAAAATTTAAGACATTTTATTGTTGAAAATACATCCTGAAAAAGTAAATCAAAATTAATCCTATTATCCTATTAAATCTTCAGTAATTAGACGATGGTATTTTCCATTGGAGATAACATGAAATAGAACTTATTTAATCTTGATTTTCTTCATGTTTTAAACGTAAATACTTTTTAATTTTGATTTAATACCTAAATATATACCTGATACAAATCTATATATATCTGTCATATATCTGATAACAGAATGCCATGGTGATTTCCTAAGATATGTGAATCGTTTTTATATGAAATAGGTAGGATTATCGTTGGGTGTAATATTATTGAGTGTGTTTAAACCAATGTATTACGCCCACACATACTATCTTCGGAACACATTTATTTACCATCGATTGATCGCAGAAATATCATTCTGTATTGGACAGATCATGGTAATGTACCCCATTGCGTAGATGGCTATCTTTCGAATGCATTAACAATGTTTACCTACCAGTATATTTGATATTGTAATATACTTTTTTAGTTTTTCCAACGTCAAGAGTTCGACGTATCAGGTGATGAAATCGATGGTACTATCCATTGTAAACCTTTAGCTGCATCGTTACTCATGCAGCGAATATATACCATATTGACCAATCGAAGGTACAAGTTTAATTGTTTTTACTCATACTATTTTTCATTGATTGGATAATTCATTGGTATTCGATTACTTTTCGCTTTTTATCAACAGTATGGATTTTTTTTAAAAAATTAGGTTCTTAGATTTAATAACACATGCTTGTATCTGACTTTATAATATTGCTTATTTACTATCCCGTAAAATTTAGCATTGCATATAGTATTTTTGTTTTCTCTATATATCAAGCTTAAATCTACCTGCTGCTGGTGCAATAGATTTCTCAGATAACAGTTATCAACATCAACTACCCTACCATGCAAGATCTACTGCAACTCAAGTAAGATTTTGTAATGTAGAATCTCCCTCCCCAGTAAAAACAAGCATGAATATATAAAATATAAGCAAAGCACACGATTGCGTGTCGTTTTGGTAAACAATTTTAAAACGATACTTTAAAATTGTTTTTAAGCCTACTGCCCATAACGTAATATTTGAGTATAGATTGTTGAGGCTAGTGTAAAATGTCAAGTCGAGCATAAAAACCTTAAGTTGATTATAAAATGTTAAGTGAAAAAACGGCACATAATATTTCTGTCATTTTGATTGTTTTCAAAGGCTATAAAGAACAATATTGCAAATTCAGAATTCATTACTGATCCAGACAGGATCATATGCGGTCAGAAGGTAACTACGTTTCCTATATATCTTATAACTAGCGCCATCAAATATATAAAGCTTCTGTCATATCTTAAGTCTTAATTGGTTGTGAGTATACAAATATAACTTAATTTCTATATTCAGGCAGAAGAAATTATACATGTACATATTAAAAATCGACAACAACAGAGAAAAGAAGACCCAAGTAATCCTATTATTACAAACTAACTCTTATGAACCTTCAGCTTCTCGTCGAATGAATAAAAGTTAAAAATCACTTATGGATATTTATGTTAATGGTTTTTTTATAAGAAAGTATAAGAATCTATCGTTTTTGTTGGGAAAGCATAAAACTGCACTCGTGCAAATATTTGAGAAAAAAAAATTCTATGTTGGTGAACGACCAGAGAAAACATTTTTGTGCAACCACATTGATTTAGGGAGGGAGGAATTGTAATGTAATAACTTTTTTAGTAAAAATTGAAAGATTCTCATATATTATTTCCATGATATTATAGTACAGGTATTACTAATTCTTACGCAACTTTCAAAATGCTTCACGTTTTTATTATAGAACGATATGGTATAAAACCTGGTGTAAGTGAAAGGTCGCCGAGAAAACCTATTGATGTCGAACCTTCGCAATATTACGAGTCTCTTAAACAGAGAGAAACTGTCAAGCAAATACCTAGTGAACAAATAGGTGAGAGACATTGGGAAGAAGGGTTGGTACAGGTACTGGTATACAAGAATTGGTGTTAAATATATAAGCTTAGTTATTGAATATGTACCCAAAATGTGGGGGGGGGGGGGGGACTTCATATTTGTTGTTAATTGTTAATACCGATAGCAATCAGTGACACTACTATACTGCAGTGTCACCGATGGTTTTGATTTCTTTGTCAAACCTAAAAATTGTAGAAAGTTATGAGACGTTAGGTTTTTTAGAAATCTAAGACTTGATTCGATTTTTTAAGAAGTTTAATAGAAAAGTTTACACATTTCTTTAAAGTTTTTTAAATTTATGGTAGTTTTACGTTTATCGTGTTTGTATCTTTTCAAGTGAATTGTTAAAAAGTCATTAAAGTTTTCATTGTCAATCTTATTTGTCATTTCTCATCTGGGGGCAGCTGGCTATAGGGACTACGATTTGTTTTGGCACTTTAGAAAATTGGTTTAACATAATAAGTTTACTGTTTTGTTTTAGATGTGCCCAAGATATCGCCTGCTACAGAAATCAAAGTCAGACAACATACTTATGTTAATGCCATGACAACGAGTTGAGATTTTATTACCTAGCAACAGCAACGTAGGTTGTAACGTGAAGCTTTAAATGTTGTTACTCTAAACACTCCACTAGTTATGAGCACTCCACTAGTTATGAACGCCAGGTTTTTTCTTTTCATTTTTTCTCTTGACTTATTATTTTTGTTTTTAGACTAATTTATCCATTTTGAAATTAATTTGGTCTTTAACAACTTAAACATTATTTGGTCCTACCAAATTGCCTTATTTTCTATTCATATTTCCTAATAGCATGTTAAATAAATGTTAGTTCACCTGTAAATATTTTCTAACGAAGTTCATTACATATTTTTCAGAAAATAAATTTAGTTAAAAGCTATGTGTATTGTTTATACAGCGACCGGGTGAGAGAACTTTGAACCTCGAAACCTCTTACGTAGTGCTTAAAATTCGGGTTCATCGTAATCATAACTTTGAAATCCATGTCTCGATTATTCAACTCAATATTTATACTGTAGTAGCTACACCAGTTTAAATAATGTAGGAAGTTTGAATATAATTGATAACTACTAACTATTTATTTAAATAAGTGGCAGCGCCATGAAGCTTCACCACAGCGGCCATGTTTCTAGTTCTCCCACAGCTATTTGGTAACCAGTATATATGGACTGTGAGATCAGCCAACTTAAGGTCTCACCTTAGGAGAAAAGGTAACTTGATAATTTTCTTGTTGTTTATGTATAGTATAAACAGAATCAGCTTGTTAACCTTCAGAATCCGTAAAACGCCGATCGGCTCACACCTGCCATCATGTAAACACCTAATACACCAATACAAAGCAGTTTAGATTGATTAACTTTATTGATGTCTTGTTAGACTTAGAGTTAGTAAAAAATATTAGTTAAAGAATATGTTGTTAGTAAGTAGTTCCTACAAAAATAGTATGCTGTGAAGTTTTTTTGTACTCTTAATTTTCATTTTTGTGGCCTGTAGTAAAGTAAGTTTTTATTGCTAAAATGGCTGTGTATTAAATCTGTGTGTATAAAATACATTTAATTTCATGAAACCACCATGAAATATGGGTTTGTTTATATATTTTAGAAGGGTGTCCTTCCTTATCTATTTAGAAAAAAAGAATTTGTCGTTAAATTTTTTAATTGGTTGATTTTCTTTCAAAAAATAGTACATCATGTAATTTTTGGTGAAGCGTTATATATCTGTTGTGGGATTTCTATCTTTATTTCGGCTGCGGCATAAACTTCACCCACATATTATTTCACATTTTTGAAAATACCAGCAGAACTTATTTTTAATTTTTTCCGAAAAAAAGTGACACAGCTAAATAGTAGTGTACTCAATAATAGTCTATAATAATTAATAATACACAATAGTATAATGTACAATAGTCCACAACTAAATAATAGTGATCAAATAATTAGCATTATCTGATAGCTAATGTTACCGATTACCAATGTTGATACCAACTACCTTTTCTCGTCTGGTTCAACCAATTTTTCAATGATTTCTTAATTTATTGATGTTTTAGTAAACAGTCTAAACATGTAAAAAACAATGCGCGTACAGTAGCTGGGCTTGTAAAGCGGAGTATAAAATGGTTTACAAATTTCTAGTGGTAGCTAAGCCCAAATCCAATAGTGCGCCAAATTAGAAAAAAGTAGAAAATCGATATTTGAGCAGTATTGATGGTCTTGCTAAGGAGGGCTGGATGCTGCATATAAAAATATTAAGACTGTACTCACGTTAAGAGCTTGATGTTATTTACCAATTTAAGCAATTCCAGCCACTAACCATAATTACTCGAATAGTTATAATATTCTATGCACATCATAACACCATACCAAGAACTTAAATATAAAAGAACCTTGGTACTAATACATAAAAAGCGCATATACATATTAGTTTTGAGCACGAAAACTTAATTAAAAGTTATTAATAAAGTTCGTTTTTGGCGAGGGAATTGAAGATGGTAAACTTCAAACTTGAAGCGAAATGGGATGGCGAAACAAACAAAGAAATACGTAGTAGGTTAAATAATTTATTCTCTGACCATTAAACTTTTCTTCATTTTGATTCATTGCTTAAAATAATATATAAAATTCTCTGTTAAATTTCATTTCACGAAATAATAAACATACAGAAGAAACAAGATTTAGTGGTTAGTGAACAAGTCACGTGCAGCTACGTACGGTCATTACCAACTGAACGAACAGAGATAAGTGACGTAAATAGACTGCAAATGACGTAAACGATGTATCTTTCTCAACAACACCATGTAAAACTAACATGAAAGGCCACATCAATAATATTAACGGACCGGACTGAGACATTCACATGTTAACCGGAGAGGAAAACAAAATGCGAGACCGACCATCTTAAGGATGGTTTATTTGGCCTCAGTTTCAGATATATTTGTTTGAGGTTTAGTTACATCAGGCTCTGGTTTCAAAATACTATTTTGGTCAGGCTCTGCTTTAATAACTTCATTGTTCATTTCCACATTGGAAACAAGTTCTTGTGTTTCTTCAACAGAATCAACGACTTGATCGGTAATATCGCTCAAAGAGGTGGCTGGCCCTAACACTGGAGGGTAGACCGGAGAATCAGCTTCTTTATCAATATCACTTGAAAGCATATCGAGCGAGGTATCTTCTGAAATGTCTTTTTCATCCAAATCATCGTTGTTTCCAACAACATTGTCAAGAATTGCGATAGTTGCAATAGAACTTCTCCCCTCCTCCCCACCATCAACAGGTTGCTCTGTTTTAATTTCTTTCGGTGGAATGAGAGTAGGTTCGACTTTTACCTCCTCTACAGTATTTGCTTGCGGGGTGATAGGGGTCGTCGGTGTTGATGCCGACATCGAAGTGGCTTCAACAAGTTCGAACTATAAAAGAAAACATTCATACTTAACCTTGGCAAGTACTCTAGATCAAATGTTTATCTCATTCATGTAATGGGAGTATACCAAACAAACATTAAGAAAACAGCACTATTGAAAAATATAAACCACGAAAATTAAACAACTTCAGTTGAGTTATCCCTAAAAAAAACTAAAAATAGCAATTTAGTAATAACATAAGTATACAGTTGGTAATGCAATAAGTAATGACAGTAGCGGACTAGTAAGGAACTCACTGGTACGTAATCTTCAAAGCAACTCATATGGTATGTCTAAAAACAACGAATAAACAGCAGTGATGATGAAGTATAAATAAATCTCGCTCGGATGAAGATACAAGCCAAAAACAACGGAATTTACTTACTTTTCCGTTTTCCCTGACAGCCTTCTTGTAACGCCATTCTTCTAGCTCTTCATCCCAATATTGTTCTAAATCCTCCATACATACATCACAAACCTACACCAAAACATAATAATACAATCTAGTACAATCAGAAAAATTATTAACTAACTAGTATTAAACATGTCGAAATTTAACAAATGCTTTACTGAATGCGAAGTTCATAGAAAAAAGTGATTTTGTATACGTACACCATCTCCGTCTCCACCAAACACAGGAATAGAAGATTCTTCATTCAACTTTCTTTTCTTCGCCTCTGTTATTGACAGACCTTTCTCTTCGTCGGATGCTTGTTGTCGCTCTGCTTCGAAGAAAGCGCTTTGAACTACAAAAAAAATCATCGTTATACAAAAACAACTTCAAACAAGGCTTCAAGCACTAAAATACCGGTGAATAATAAAGATCAAATCTTGGAATCTCAAAAAGATAGATTTACCCTGAAAAGAAAGTTTTCATAAAATTTATTTTATCCCATGTGATAGATACATGACTAATTAACTATTGTAAACAAAAGTAAAAATAATCCCGAATTCTTAGAAAAAGTTAAGGAAGAAACTTCAATGCGTTTTCAAAAATATATATTTTTAGAGAAAACTTGACCTTAATGTCTTGTTCTCACAACAGTCACTTTGGTAGACTTTGATCCTCTAACTTCATACAAATATTTAAAAGAATTAGAAATTGTTTGAATGAAAATAGTTTCAATGAACAGCAAGTCTTACCTTTCCCGCTCTCGTCTCGTATGTTTTCGGTATGCTCTATCCAATCCTAATCAAGTAAAGACAGATAGTTAGTATCCTTTTAAAAAGCAAAAAAAACATGAGGTGCTGCTGATAAAATCACATAAACTGTCTAACCTGGACATCGTAATACCACGAACGATTAGATACTTTTTGAACGCCATCTTTTTCACGACGATTCTGTCTGAAATGCCAATCCAGATGTTCACTATACTGCACTTTGGATTCCAACGGAAAACGATGGCCACATGATGAACATTGCATACCTTGAAATAACTGGTTGATTGCACCAATATGCCGCCTAAAATTGATGACAAACTGCGTTAACCGAATATTCAACATATTTTCAAACCAACTAGTTAATAAAAGAAAAACTAACTTTTTTAATTCGTCCAGGGTTAATTTAATAACTGGTATTTCTAACTCAACTTTCTTTTCAAGCATGCCAGCAGCGAGAAGTTGGCCAAGCAAGTTATTGACGTCCATCGATGAATCTAAATATATTTAAAACAATGAGCTATTCCATAGATACTTAAATTGAACGAAGCTGCTTTTAGTCAACGGAAACTCGTTGACACAACATACTCTTAGGGTTAAATATGTTTACCTGCAGGTACCGGGTTGTCATTAAAACCTGGTGGAATATGACGAATGTGATGACGGATATCTTGGTTAACATCCGGGTGAGACATTCTTGGCGGTGGGAATGGACCCATAGCTGGCCTTGGATGTCGATCTTGGAGGTGGAGTGGTTTAAAAGGTTCATTAGTATTAGGAAATCTTTCTCTGTTATGCATCGGAAAATCTTGATTTGTTGGGCGTAACGGAACGTCGGTATGAGGATTAAAGTTAGCGGGCGGTAAAGGACGATCTCTAGGATTATAAAACGGGCGCCCATCTTCAAACCTTTGAGGAAATCTTTCAATTTCGTGAGAAGGCATATCACCTCTAAACTGTGGAGCAGGTCCATCTCTCAAATGAGGTGGATTAGGGCTACGCCGATGATGCGGAGGCATGTCATCCCTCATATGAGGTGGGGGAAGTCTTAACTCTCTTTGGTGCGGTGGTCCATCTCTAGGGTGGAATGGCGGACCACCTCTTTGGTGAGGTGGATGCAACTCTCTAGAAAGTATCGGTCCATCTCTGGGATGTAAGATAGGTCCATCTCCTAGGTGTCTGTCTCTCGGGGGACCACTGTGCCGCATGTGTTCATCTCTTAGATGAGGAGGCATGTCCAGTAAGTGACTAGGAGGTCCATCTCTTAAATGGGGAGGCACGTCTCTTAAATGCGGTCTTTCTCTACCACGTGTTGCATGAGGTCCAAATCTTTCATCGTCAGGATGGTTTTCATCACCAGGATACCCTCTTCGTATGTTTTGTGGATTATTTCGTAGTTCACTACGATCTCCATCGTAAGATCTTTTAACCTCATTTCGTTGAATGTCAGCACCCTGGATGATATCAACAAGCTCAAACAGTTCGTAATACTGTTGTTTCGTAATTTCAAGCTTTTTAAACTTTTGACTCATCTAAAAAATGTTAATAAAATAAAAT